>JAVJIF010017293.1:0-125655 GCA_038442645.1 Agave tequilana
CATTGCATATCGAATAGGACTCACTTCTTGATTACTCGCTTTGAGTGAACCTTGTTTGCATATACTGTACACTTGCACCAAATTGATTTTAAGGCACCACCCAATAAACAAGATAAGGTGGGGATTTCATCACCCTTTCCTTGGCCCAAAAATCATTTTCCAAGCACTCACAATCCCAAGCTTTTAATAAAATCTGATAGACTTGGCCCTAAGGACATACTGACTCAGTAGGAGATCGGCTGAAGTTGGAAATTGCTGTTGATTCATACTCCAGTCAAATCAGTGTCTAAGGCTGGGGATTGAGGTTAAGCCTCGAAGATACCGTGGTTTGGCGTAATTAAGGCCCGTTGCTTACGCCGGATACCTCCCACCGTATTTTGCCCCTACCTGGCTGATTAGCTGTGGTCTGATTCAAGCAACAACCTTCTTTGGTTCATCGAACAGTTAGGAGTCGTCTAGGTCCAGGTATCCTAGATAGCTTGTGATGCTTTTTCTTTTATTGTTTGTTATTTTCATTTTCTTTTCGCTGGTGTGATCGGTGAACGTTGTTTGTGATTGTGTATGCAAGAGTGGTACCGGGATCCAGATTCTGCAAGACTTGTTAGAATTTCTACACTTGCACAAACACCACCACTTGACACAATCCCAATAATGGCAAACAACACTTCGCTTCAAGATAAATTCTACCGATTCGCACTTCACTTCCATCATGCATTCTTCTCCCTGTGACCAATGAAAATAATTTTGAGCTAAAGCCACAATTCATAAACACTCTTCCCCGATTTCATGGCTTAGAATCTGAGGATGCGTATTTCTTCATTCGAGAGTTTGAAGAAGTATGTGTAATGATGAGAATTTCCCAATTGACTGAGGATGCTGTTAGACTTAGGTTCATACCCTTCGCGCTGAAAGATATAGCTAAGAAATGGCTTTACAATCTTCCCGCCAGCTCGATTTCTCATGGGATGATTTTGTAAAAGTCTTTCTTAAAAAGTTTTATCCCATTCACAAAACAGCCCTCATGAGGAAAAACATTATGCAATTCAAGCAAGAATCCAATGAACCATTCTGGAAATATTTGAGCGTTTCAAAGATTTACTAGCCCTTTGTCCTCATCACGGCATAGAGAAATGGCGTCAGTGCCAAATTATCTATGACGGACTCGATTACCAAACGAAGACACTCCTTGAAACCATGTGCCAAGGGAATTTTTAAAGAAAGATGAGAATCAGGGGTGGGATCTCTTTGAAGCCTTAGCTGAGAAAACAATTCAGTGGGAGTCATGCCCAGATAAACCCACTCCCACCACTTCCAGAACTGGTATGCATTCAATAGAATCCTCTATAGCTGCTGAGGCTAAGATCACACAATTAATGAAGAGGATAGAATTGCTTGAATCAAGGAACATTCTGCTGTCAACCAGGTCAACCCATCACCTGTGGTCAAACCGGGTTGCACCTATTGCCATGATCTCAACCATGTCTTTGAGGAGTGTCCTGTATACCAGTCTCAAATGTATCAGGAGAACACGAATGCTGCCTATACCAGACCCAACCACAATCCATACTCCAATACGTACAATCCGGGATGGCGAAACCATCCAATTTTTCTTGGAGTCAGTCTGGTCCTGAGCAACCTAGGCCATCATTTCCACACCCATATCATGCTCAGTCTCACACACCCAGCTTCAACCAGAATCCACCGAATTTTCACCCATATCATAATCCACCACAATTCTAATCTTATCAAAATCCACCATATCACCAACAAACTTCCAGCCTACTTATCAACAACATCAACCCCAGAATAATTCAGACAGGAGAATATCCGAGTTGAAAAAATGATAGAAACCCTAATAAAAACCCAGCATCAGGATATGAATAAAGTACAGGTCCAGATAGGGCAATTGGCTAATTCTGTAAATGAGAGACAAAAAGGTATGCTACCAAGCCAGCCAGTGCCCAATCTAAAAAATCACTTCCCTCTACATGAAGTAGAAGACATGGGCCCCAGTCAATGCAACACTATTCATATTCTGAGATCTGGAAGGGGTAGATAATAAGGTTTCTAATCAAACATCCAATCAGTGCCAAAACCAACACCTCCTGTTCCAGTACAACCAACTCCAGATAACCCATCTTCCAGTTCTGAACCATCAACTTCAAAAGCCAAAGGGAAAGAAAAGATAGATGAGCAACCATATAAGCCTATTGTACCATTTTCAAATAGGCTGGCAAATCCAAAATTGAATGCTCATATGGAGAAGATCAGAGAGATGTTTAATCAAGTCCAAATCAATATCCCTCTTCTTGATTCCATACAACAAGTTCCTTCATATGCCAAATTTTTAAAGGAAATGTGCACAAAGAAGAGGAAAGCAAAAGTCCCTAAAAAAAGTCTTCCTAGCTTCAAACATCAGCGAGTTGCTCACTGGGCCAATTCCTGTAAAATACAAGGACCCAGGGAGCCCAACCATCTCTTGTATCATAGGACAGACTACAATCAATAGGGCATTGCTTGATTTGGGAGCCAGTATCAATCTCCTTCCCTTTTCTGTGTATCAACAACTAGGGTTAGGCGACCTTCGCCCGACCCAAGTTAAGATACAATTGGCCGATCGTTCTGTGAAGATCCCCAAAGGGGAAATTCATGATGTCCTTGTCAGAGTTGGGGAGTTCATTTACCCGGTAGATTTCATAGTTCTTGAGACACAACCTGTGTCTAACTCTAATCATCGGGCTCAAACTCCTATTATCCTGGGGCGACCATTCCTTGCTACAGCAAATGCCATCATCAAGTGTAGGAATGGATTCATGAGGCTAACATTTGGCGACATGACTCGAGAAATGAATGTTTTCAATGTAGATAAACAACCTCGTAAGACAAGAGATCAAACATACGAGGTAAACTTTGTCGAAAACAATTGTGAGGAAGAGCGTGACGATTCAGAAGATGAGTTGTTGTTTCTTAATGAGTTATTTCAAAATGAATGCAACCATCTTGATGTGGAAGATCCGAATGTTCGAGTACCCTTTCAAAAGGGGAAACTTGATTTGGATATCTCCATTATCAAAGAGCCAACAAAGAGTGTAATCCATAAGGATATCATTAACGAACCTCCAATTGACATACTTTTTGAAGACCTCTTCAAGGACGAGCTCATGTATCTGGATGAACCAAATCAGGATATTTTGATTAATGGCACATATCCAGGGGAAAGTGTTGACCTCAGCTTTGAGGAAATATACGAGGCTGAGTTGGAATTTCTTGAAATTCAGAATAAAGAAGTTTCAAAGGAGCAGAGTGGAGATGGTGGCAAGTTTTTTAAAGAGCATTGTGGTGATATGAGGATGAATCATCTTTAAGCAATTGAAACTGGAGACGCCTAAGGCTCAGAGGACAATTCAACTCGTTTCCCAACTGAGCCCTCTTAAACGGACCCATTGGAATGATGGGAAACGGGCTAGAGGGATACGACCAAAAGAAGCCCTAGGTAGTGGACACACTTCATAAATAATTTTTGTACCCTTTTGTAAATAAAAATAATAATAAAAAAAATAAATAAAAAAAATAAAACTCCAAAGATGTGGGACTTTTGTATCAAGAGTTTCACTCCTTCACAATTTTCAAATTTCAAATCCACCTAGGTTTGTAAATATTCATTTAACCTAGGGGTTTATTGGGACTTCCATCTTTTTCAACCTTTCTCAAGTCCCTATAAAATCTCTTTACCCTGCCTTTCTCCCTCAAACTCCAGAACGAAACCCAGATCTGAACTCCCCTTTCAAAGCGCCGCCCCAAGAAATTTTCCGCTCCTCAGCCGCTTCCTACAAGCCGCGTTTTCGCGACAATTGCCGCAGATTCGCGGCAGTTCCTGATCTGTCTGAGCACCGCCAAAGTGTTTGATCGTCGATTTCCTGCGCTGGTTGCCAATCCGGTGGCCGATCATCAAATTTCCTGCGCATGTGCCCTCTGCAAACTCGATTTGAATTCCCCCACGAATTCCGCGGCGGTTTGATCTTCGATCTCTCGATCTTTTAGTTTACTCCAGTTTGTTAGCATGGCACCCACTATATTTGCTGAAAAGGATTTTTCGAAAATTTTGTGTGATCGTGATGGATACGGACACATATTTATTGTTCGCATACGTGCATGGGATTGGTCCTCTTTGGTGTATGATAATAATGAAAACGATGCATTCTATTATCCTGATTTGGTGACGTTGTTCTTTAACTCTATTGATCATGCATCATGCATCTGTTGACTATAACACCTATCAGTTCACAGTCCACATGCCTTTAGGGGACATATACATCACACTTCCTCTCCTTGAGGAACTCACGCATGTCCCTACTTCCCCACAGCATAGCGACCCCCTTCCACTTATAGATTACATGACCATCATGGGGGCTCGCTGTACCGAGCAAGACCGTGGGCTTAAGTCCACCACATTCCGAAACGTACATTACGTTGGACGATGGATCCAACGCAATATCTTAGGTCTGGAACATACCACGTCATTCAACCGCCCCGTGCTGCAGATTATCCATGACCTCATGACTAGGTAGCACACGGTCTGCCTCAATAGGACCATCTTCCACTTTATTATCACCAACTCCTCACGCCCGGGGTGCAAAATTTTCACATGCTGTTCTGATCACGCGTCTATGTAGGACTTTCCTATCGGACGCTATATTTGATACTTATGACCGGTGTTTGTGCCCCAAGAGAGACCCACTAGTGCATACAAGAGTTGTTTACATGCGATCTGGACCCCTAGTGTCCAACCCGAGGATGTTCCTGTGGAGTCCTCTTCTGAGGAAAGTTTAGAGGAGGAAGATGAACCTGCATTCTGGCACCAAGACCCCCTACTGATTCACGAGCCTTCATGTCCACCATTTGGAGGGGCATGAAGAAGATATTTAGGGGCAGGTTAGACTGAGGAAGAAAGTGGAGGAGCAATCTTCTAGGTTGGACCGCATTGAAGCAGGGTTACGGCGATCACAGTCGGCTGACCTAGCACCACTGCTGGTCCAATGCGACGAAGGGAGTGATTCATTTCCATTACCTATGTCATGCATACTTTTTCTTGCATACATTGAGGACAATGCATGAGATAGGTATGGGGGGTAGATACTAACTTAGGATTTTCATTTTAGGATTTTCATTTTCTTTTAGGATTTTTATTTTCTTTTTTTAGGATTTTTATTTTCTTTTTGATTTTATTTTCTTTTTTTTAGATTTTTCATTTTCTTTATAAAAAAACCAAAATATATATATATACAAAAAAATAAATAAAATAAAAAAATTTTATGACCCATATTTTAAAAGAATCAAACTTGGTTTTAGTAATTAGGGAAACTCTAAATTATGATTTCTTAATATAAGTAGAAAAGAAGAGTTTTGTTGGATTTTTAGTTAAGTGAAAAAGAATAAGAAAGATAGCTAGATTTTAATTCTTACTTTAGCATATATACATTAAACATATTGAGGGATTAATCAAAGACTTAGTGATTCTATTTACATATATATATAATAAAAAATAAATAAATAAAAGAAGAAAAAATAATAAAAGTATAAATAAATAAATAAATAATTACTTACCACTAATTAAGCTGGTTAGCTATGCCTCAAGAAGCATGGACAGTCACGCCTAAAGGTGGTTAAGTCCTTAGTATTCGTGGCATACTTTACTCGAGTCCTCGAACCTTAGGGATGTATCTTCATCTGGTGCCCTAAGACCGACTGGTTTGGGAGTTATCGGTAAGAGGCTCGTTACATGGGTAAACTAGAAAGCCTAAGGAAGCTAAGGAAATGTAAATAAATAAATAAAAAAATATAAAAATAAAAATAATAATAAAAAAAAAATAAAAAATAAAAAAATATTTGTATATATTAGTAAATAAATGAACTTAGTTTGAGAGAAATCCTTCATATTTATAGATGTATATATACTAGGATTGATGCAAAATCTGGTCTTCGATCTAGTCCTTAGAAACTTAACCTAAGTTGAAAACATTTCTCTAAATTGACACTTATAAAAAGAATGACGAATTTAGGGTAACCTGAAACCTATAGACCAAGTAAGATTTTTGAAAAATATGGATCAAACTTTTTTTTCACCAACATTTTCTTTCTTTTTCTTTATGGATTTTGTGGGTACAATCCGCTGAAAACCCTCAGGAGACAACACTCCTCCTCTAGGGTAACCTAGAGGTTTAACGGCTTGTTGCACGTGCTCAGTGCAATCGTGTCACCTACGAAAGTGGCGCAATAACTTAGTTAGGATTTTTTTTTTTTTTTCTCTTTTTGCTCGAGGACGAGCAAAAGTTAGGTATGGGGGTGTGACTGTTATTCATTTTTGCATCATTTTGCACATCCATACCATGCTTTATGTAAATAAAAATGTGGTTTTTATTTGATTTTCTCTCTGAATTTGCAGGTCCACATTTAATGGAGAGGAAGGCCCAAAACAAGGAATTATCAAGGAAATAAATGGGATTAAAAGAAAAGCCCAAGAGATTAGCCCAAGATCTGGAGCCATCCACACATATACCCAGAGATTCTAGAAGATTCATGTGGCCAACAGACCGCAACAGAATGGCAACAGAATTCGTTGGCGCAACGGCCAAGATTCTGCCAGGAAACGCGGCTCTGGTCGCGGATCCGCGGCAGTATCTGGCCGTTGAGCCAGGGATTTGATCCAACGGTCTGGATTCTGGAACCTTCTCCTCTGAAGCCTATAAATAGACCCCCAGGGCTCTACGAGAAAAGGAGAGATTTGGAGAGAGCTTGTATTTTAGAAAGTTGTAGTGATTTCTCTTTAGTCTTTTTAGTGCTCTTGTAATCTCCTTCTCCTCCTAGAAATTCTGCAAAAGAGAGAAAGAAAGAGTGAGAGAGCTTGTAATCCAAGGGGTGACAACTTGAAGCAAGGATTTATCCATCATTCTTCTCATCTTTGCAATTTCTAGTGCTTTACATTTCTTGCATTACTTTCTTCAAGCTTTACTTTTATTGCATTTTCTTTCTACATGAATTGTTGTTTTCTTTTCTTTGCAATGTCTAGCTAACTTCTTTAACATGACTAGCTAACCACTAACTTTGCTAACTTCTAACTCTTGGGTGATTGCTAACTTTTAATCTTGCAATTTTGAGTCTCTTTCATCCCCAATGAAGATGGGTTACTTTCATTCTTGGAAATTCTTGTTGTAATTCCATATGATTCATGTGAGCCTCATTTAGAGCCTTGTCTTTAGAACAAGTGCCTTGATGGAATATGGAGATGGAGCACCTACCATATGCTATTTGTTGTACAATTTTCTTACTTCAATGCTAACTTGATGTATGGCCTTGAATGACTAATGAATCTTGTATCTTCTTCCTTAGCATTCCTTGAGTGACACTCCTCGATTCCACCATTGAAATTCTATCTCGAGAGCCGATGAATCAATGAGGCTACAAGACAAGTCCGAGAAGATCACCCATCTACCAAGTGGGAAAGTAATTTGACCAACAAGCAAGACAAACCTTTGCCGATGAATCAACATGAGGCATGCATCACCATAATGAGATTAGTAAGTTAGCAAATTAGAAAGGTTAGCTAGTCATGATTTCTTCCATCTCAAAAGTCTTTCAAAGTTTTTCTTCTTTAGTTTTCTTTCTAAAGCTAGTCTAGTTTTCGAGTTCTTTCACTTTCTTTTCCATCGTTTTCTTTTCATGCAACCAATCCACACCAAAATTTTCTTTTAATTTTCCATGTCTTTGTGATTCTTTTGAACATAGAAGAACACTCATTTTCTTTCTTCACCACTTAACCGTAAAGCTTCTATCGCGAGCTCTCCCTGAGGATTGACCCGTAATAGTTCATACTACTACGGTGATTCGGAAGGAGTACATAAACATTGTGAATACATTCTTGGAGTTTTGAGCATCACATTCGAACAAAGAAGGTTGACTCTAAACCCTCTATCTCTGAATTGAGTAAACTCATATTCCTTCCTTCCGAACATAGTTCAACTTGGATCTCGTTTGAACGCCTTAATTTATATCTCCAATAACCAAATCATGTAGATGATTCCTTACTTCAACATATACTTTAGGTAACTCGGTAGGAGTCTCATCAACATTAGAAATGTTAGTATCATCAGAAGATATAACAGTATTATCAATAGGAGTATCTATGATATGATCATCATCATGTGGAGAAGTATTAGAAATAGCTTAGTCAAGGATTCATCAAATTTAACATGTAATGATTCTTCAATAATAAATGTTTTCTTATTAAATATTCTATATGCTTTACTTTGAGTAGAGTATCCAACAAAAATACCTTCATTGGATCTAGCATCAAATTTATCTAAAGCATCTCTTATATTTAAGATAAAACATTTACATCCAAAAATCTTGAAGTAAGAAACTTTTGGAATCCTGTTATAAAATAATTCATAAGATGTTTTGTTTAAAATAGGTCGAATAAGCACATGATTTAAAACATAACATGCAGTAGCAATAGCTTCAACCCAAAAATATTTTGGTAATGACTGTCCATAAGTATAGTTCTAGCACATTCTTGCAAAGTCCTATTCTTTCTCTCCACAGCACCATTTTGAGGAGATGCTCTAGGAAATGCAAAGTTATGTGTAATACCATACTTATCACAGAAATTTGCAAAAGATTCATTTTCAAATTCTCCTTCATGATCACTTCGAATAGTGACTATGTTTAGAGACTTTTGATTTTGAATTCTTTTACAAAAACTTGAAAACTCATCAAAAGTATCATTTTTATTTTTTAGAAAAATTACCCATGAAAAACGTGAATAATCATCAACAATAACAAAAACATACCTACTTTTGTTTAAAGAAGCAACACGAGTAGGACAAAATAAATCCAAATGCAACAGTTCTAAAGGTCTATTGGTAGAAACTAAATCTTTAGATTTAAAAGATGATTTAACTTGTTTTCCTAATTGACAAGAATCACAAAAATAATCCTTTTTAAAAGCTATTTTTGGAAGACCTTTAACTAAATCAAATTTAGAAATCTTAGAAATTGTTTTCATATTCAAATGACCAAATCTTTTATGCCATAAAAAATAATCATTATTAGAAGCAAGTAAACATAAGTTATCATTAGATGATATACAGGTTATTGATAACTCATAAATATTATTGTTACGAAAACCTTTAAGCAAAATATTTTTCATGTTAGTATCATATATAAGACATGCATCTTTTTTAAAAACAATTTTATAACTTTTATCACATAACTGACTAGTACTTAATAGATTGTGTTTTAAACCTCTTACCAAAAGAACATTTTCAATAAGGGGTTTCGAAATGTTACCAACCATGTCGGTACCAATAACCTTTCCTTTGTTATTATCTCCAAATATTACTGTACCTCCCTTTTTGATTTGAACGGAAGACAGTAGTTGAATGTGTCCGGTCATGTGTTTAGAACACCTACTATCAAGTATCCACTTTTATTTATAAGGTACCTATAAGATAAAACAATTTGTATGGTACCCATCATAATAGGGTCCGAAAAAGATTAGCCTTTAGGAACCCAAATCCAATTGGAATTTGGTTTCCATTTATTAGCATAAACATAATTATCAGAATTACACACATCATGCATATAAGATGCAATTTAAGCATTTTTATCAACATTATTTAGATTTTTAGGAACCCATATATATTTGCATCTAATTCTTTTTGAAATAGTATTTCTTTCACAAAAGAATTATATGGATTATTATTATAAAGATGTGTAGATTTTACAAAATTAGTTTTTGAAATCCAAGACCAACATGTGTAGGTTTGTAAATCTTATCTTTTGAAAAATCAAGACCAAAATGATTATTTGACATCTTTTGATAAGATAATAAATGATTTAAATTCTCTTTTCTTTATTAAATTTAGTCACATTTTTCAAAAGATCTTCATACTTAATTTTGAAACTAGTCATTTCTTTATCTAAAATAGTAATTCTAGAATTTAAAGAAATAGTTTCCTTTTTAGCAAAGAATTCTCTTTTAAGAAATTTTCATTATCCCTTTTTAAAGTTGAAATAACTTTTCAAAATCATCTTTTTGAGAATTTAAAGAAGATGTTTGAGAAACAAAATTACATTTTCATTGTAGAGTCTTTCATTTTCCTTTGTTAAAACTTTATTTTTAATCTTTTCATTTTTGAAATTATTAAAAAGTTCATTAAAAGCTTCTAATAATTCATCATAATCTTGTACCTCATCTTCTTGGGTCATGAAGCAGATATTGGCGGTTTCAGTGGCTTCTTCTTCGTCAGAGGAAGATGAGTCGCTATCATCCCAAGTTGCTTGGAAGGCTTTCTTCTTCTTGTTGAACTTATTGAAATTCTTGAAATGTCCTTTTGATTTCATCAATGGGCAATCCTTCTTTATGTGACCTAGTTTGTTACACTTAAAACAAATAGGATTATCATTAGTATCTTTATTCTTTCTAAACTTACCTTGTTTTAAGAACCTTTTGAATTTTCTTGAAAGTATCGCCATCTCCTCTTCATCGTCATCTGAATTGTCCATATCTGAGGATGTATGGAAGGCAAGTACTTTCTTCTTGGATTGAAGTTGTTGTTCGTCTTTTTTTCTATCTTCGAGTTGTACTTCATATGCCATTAGATTACCAATAAGGTTTTCTAATGACATTGTTGAGAGATCATTCGCTTCTTCTATTGCAGTAGTCTTCTTCTCCCAATCTGGTGTGAGTGCATGAAGGATCTTGCGAACTTTTTCGACTTGGGTGTATTCCTTTCCAAGGGATGCTAAGGAATTGGTTATGTCGTGAATCTTGTAACATTTCTGAGATGGTTTCATTCTCTTTCATTTTGAAAAGTTCAAACCTGTGGACAAGAATAGAAATCTTAGATTCTTTAACCTTATTTGTGCCTTCATATGTTACCTATAGAGTGTGCCATATTTGATTTGTAGAAGTGGCTGTTGACACACGGTTGAATTCTTCTTTGGTTAAAGTACAGAATAAAGCATTCATCGCTTTGGCGTCAAGGTTCGCATTCTTCATTTGATCATCACTCCAAGCGGTGTAGTTGGTTGTCGGTTTGGTGTACGGTGCTTCTACAATGTTTCAAAGTTCGTAGTTGAGCGATTGCAAGTAGATCTTCATTCTACACTTTCAATAGTTGTAGTTGAATCCGTCAAATAGCGGTGGACGTTGTGTAGAATGTCCTTCTTTGAATTGTGATGAAGGGAACTCCGTTTCCATTCTTGCTTTGATACCAAATGTAGAATCTATATTCAAGTAACACAAATACTAGAGGGGGGTGAATAGTGTTTATAAATTTTTAAATGCAACTACTTGCAGGAAATAAAAATTCACAAGATAAAAAATCAGAAAAATGCAAACGCAAAGACGAGAGATTTATCCTAGTTCGGTCCTTGTGACCTACGTCCAGTCCCCAAGCAATCCGCTTGAGATTTTTCTTTCCTTATTTGGATACACCCAAAACCAATACCTTGTACACCACTTGACAAAACACCCTTTGACAAATGTGTACAACTCCTCTTACAACCAAGAGAACAAACACCTTGTACAACTTCTCTTACAACCAAGAGAACAAACACCCTGTACAACTTCTCTTCTACACCAAGAAGACGCCCTTGTATAATGCTCCTCTTTGAATGATTACAATTGATCCTATAAGCCTTGAATCTGAATGTGCTTGTGGACAAGGTCTCTTATAGGTGGACTTTCAGAAATCTTCACAATAGAGTAGGAATTGGTGGAGAAACAGAAAGTGGAAACAGGTTTTCAGAAAAACAGAATTTTGAACAGAGATTTTAGGCTGAAAACTTGAGATTTGATTGGTGAATTGATCCTAGGACAACATCCCTATTTATAGCTGAAATCTATAGTCAGTTAGGGAAGTTATCAATTCAAATTTGAAATTTAAAACGTTGGATAAAACACCAGAAATCAGTAACTGACCAACAGTCAGAAACTGCTATTAGTCGACTAGGTATGGAGGTTAGTCGACTATAAGAACAAAATTTTTCAAAGTTAGTCGACTAATATAGGGGGTAAGTCGACTATATTTAGACTGATACGGATAACAAGTTTCTGAAAAACTATTTTTAGTCGACTATATAGACAAGGTTAGTCGACTATAGAAGGGGTTAGTCGACTATACTTTAGGGGAAGTCGACTAATTCTGATGCCAGGCAATAAACAGAGAGTTGGGATATTTTTGTAGAAGGACTTAGTCGACTGGGAAAATTTTTAAGTCGACTGTGGGTTAGGTTAGTCGACTATACTTAGAGGTCAAGTCGACTAAATAGGTATTTGTGTGTGTGTTCAAGGCTTTTAACAATTATTCTAAAAATACACAAAAATACCCAAAATCTTCAACTGAGGTTGAGTAATCAGAACTCTGAATAAATGCTTGAGATAGAGCTCTAAATGCATCTTTATCACTTTGTTATCCATCATCAAAATCTTTCAATCTTGTTGGCTTCAACAATTCTGTTTTGCTATATGTGATTTCTAGATTATTACACGGGATTTTTTAATCTCTTGTTTACTGACTTGTACCAGCATTGCATGTTTTATGTGTACCTATACTCTCGATACTGTTTTCAATACATGTTTTCTGATTCATTTATCGAACACATGTACTTGATTTCAGATTTACTACTGATTCTCTGATTTTCATTTATGTTACTTGTTATTGCCTGTACTTGTATGCCTGAATCACATCACTTGATCATGTACACGTGTGACTGCCTGAGCATTCCAACTGGCTTTATCTTACATACTCGTTGGTTACTTTCTGACAATCCTGGACCTTCATGTCTAGATCCTAGAGTCTGGACCGTGGATCTGGACAGTGGCGGCCTTGCTCTAACTGATCAGAGTGCGTAGCGGAAGCATGGATGAGCGGTTGTCTGTCCGGAGCCCCTTTTCTTCCAACCTCCTTGATCGGCTCGCGAGATGCTCATCCTGTTTCTTGTGAGTATTTTTCAGTCTTTTTATATTGCATATCATGCTTTTCTGCTTCTTGATAATCTCATATTCTTGGGATATTGTATCATGCTCTGTGATAACTGTGTACTTGTGCTATTATTGCTGGATTGATATTACCACTTACTTCGTACTCTAATTCTTGTCTGTACTGATGCTTAGCGTATATATGTGAGGATATTTCTGCTCTGCATATATACGTCACAGTAACGTCTCCGTACCCGCGGAATCGGGTCGTTACATCACGTCCCGCTTCCCAAAATACATGGAAACGAAGTCGTGACGAGAGTCGACAACGCACATACGCGAGGAGAATACTCCACGTATACACGCTAAGCCTAAAGTAACCTGAAAGGTATAAAAAGTCTACTATGATAAATCAAAAATCACTACAGTACTATATATGGGTGTCCACACAAGATATTATATGAATACAGAAAAGTAATAACAACTGATAGCAATGTATAAAGAATTAGGGAAACTACTGAATCAATAGAAATAAAAAAAGACAATAATACCAGAATAGGTAGAGAGAAACTCCAACTCCTAGCAACATGTCCAGTCTCATCGAATACCTGATCAATACACGAAGCACCTGTTGGCCCAGAGGCCCATCACTCTAGTTTTGATGATGATTAACTCATGTAATTATAGTTTACTAATAATCTTGTGTTTAAATAGTTTTAGTGATTGACCAAGATATTAGTAGGTGTTTAGCTTCAACAAAGGAGTTTTGGAGCTTTCACATGTTGATTCAAGAGCTCGCGCGTCAAGATTGCATCTAGTACTCGGTTGGAGTCAAGCTCG
Source organism: Agave tequilana (assembly GCA_038442645.1). Classification (NCBI taxonomy): domain Eukaryota; kingdom Viridiplantae; phylum Streptophyta; class Magnoliopsida; order Asparagales; family Asparagaceae; genus Agave; species Agave tequilana. The sequence goes on from JAVJIF010017293.1 coordinate 13,823, forward strand.
TTGGATCGTACTTGGATCGAGTCGGCTTGGAGACAAGAAGACTTCAGTTTGTGTTTAGTTTAGTATGTTTAAATCTTATGTAAAGGTAGATAGTGTTGATTTGCTCAAGTTCACATACACACACAAGTTTAAAGTTTATAAGTTTTGGTTTTCGGTTTAACCGGTTTCGGATTTCATGTCAAAAACATGGATATATATATATCCTATATGTATATTGGATTCAATCCATATACAATATGCTTCAAAGTTGCTTCAATATCATGTTTATGTATTTAGACAAGTTTTGGAGAAAACGGTTTTCCATTTCAAAAATCCAAGTTTTGAAAAATACCGATTTTTGTTTAAAGTCTAATTTCAATATCACAAAAATGGTTCAAAATGTTTATAATATGTGTTGAATTTTAGTCACACATATTTGTATTTTAAAGATCTTATAAGAACTTATTTTTGTGGAATTTATGTGTATTTTATGGGATTTTTTAGAAGGTAAAAAGATCAAGTTTTTAATCCCCATTTTGTTTGACCTGGCCTTCTGCCGGTCGACCGTTCCGGTCGACCGATGTGCACAAACGTGCATAGGCCATTTGGCTGGAGGGTCGGTCGACCGTCAGAGAGCTCTACTCTCTAGATCTGGCCTCGGTCGACCGAGCGGTCGACCGGCAGAGAGCATCTGCTCTTTGTATCAAGGCCTCGTCGACCGGGCGGTCGACCGATGGCATAACGGTAAGAATTCGACCGTTGGCCGGTTGACCGACAGCAGAAGTTTTCTACTGTCTTAGCCCAACGGCTAGTTTTTAGATTGGGTTATAAATACCCATCCCTTTGGGCTGTTTTGATTAAGAATTTTAAGAGCAAAAATTCTCATCTTCTTAAGTGTTTTAGCTACAAGTTTTAAAAGAGTTTTGGGTTAAAAAGGATTGATCTATATTTTCAAGGGTTGGAAAATTTAAAGAAAAGTAGAGTATTTGGAATATTGGTTTTGATCTTCATTTCTATCTTATTCTAGTTGTTTTCTCAAGTATTTTTCTTTGTGTTTTGATTTCCAAACACCTTGTATTCTCACACTTGAGCTATCATATCTATCATATCTATAGGATCTTATTTTTGTGAGAAAATTAGTTTGTGGTCTTTGGGATCACCAAGAGCTGTAACCTTCTTTTCTTTCTTGTTATCCCTCTTGTGTAGAGGTGATTGTGGAGGTTATGTTTGGTTGTGTTGGTATCCCTCTAAGTGTAGAGGTGATTGTGGTTGGAGTGTAGGCTTTGAGCCTTATCCCTCTAGTGTGAGGTGATTGTTGTTTGGCTAAGTGCCCATCCCTCTAAGTGTAGAGGTAATAGTTGTTGTGCCTTGTCTCTTGTGCAGAGGTTGTTGTTGTCTGAGAGAGGAGTTGTGTACTCCAAAGTTATATTACCCAAATCCTCAGTGGAGGTTCCCTGTGTGGGAAGTCCTGTGTGGACGATATAGTGAAAATCCTTCGGTGTGAAGGCGGGGACGTAGAGCAGTGGCTCGAATCTCGAAACGTATCTTGTTGTTTGCGATTGATCCACTATCTCTTACTCTCTCTCTTTTATAACTTGCATTGATTCATATTGTTCATATCATATATGCTTGGTATTGTTTGTGTGCCTCACTTGTGTTGAACCAAGAGAGCTTTACATAGCACCTCAACTCTTATTTTGAGGAATTTAGAGGAGATAGTACAGAGCCTGTCACCGGGAATTCAGCTACACTTTTTGGTTATACTAAGTATGTTGCAATTTATTTTAATTCCGCATCATTTGTCATTAGATTAGCCATACACCTATTCACCCCCCTCTAGGTGTACTTTCAATTGGTATCAGAGCCTACGCTCTTGATGCTAGGTTTAACCACCTAGGAGTGAGAACTTGGTTAGCTAATCTAATTTTGCATTTGCACACTTATTTGTTTACACACACTCATGGACTTCATGACCCCTCCCATGTTTGATGTTTCTAACATCGATATGTGGAAGCTTAGAATGAGTGCTTACTTAAAGACCCTAGGCTTGCATGTTTACCTTGCTACTACCAAGAAATCCTATCTTGGTAATAACAAGCATATACAGGCCAATGCACAAATTCTAGAGGCACTTAGGCAAACATTAAGCAAAGAATATTTATGTATGGTTTCTCATTGTGATTCCGCTTTGCAGTGTGAAACACATTGACCTCTCTCGCGCTACAAACGACGAAATATGTGGAGGAGGAATCTAGTGGAGATGAGTCCGACCAACCTTGCTACATGGTCCAAGGGAATGACTCCCTTGAGGTAAACTCGGACACCCATCTAGATGATTGTGTTAGTTCTTCAAGTGATGATTATGTTGATGCTGATGCATTAAATGAAGAACTTTTCCATTGTTTGTGAAAACCTATTAGAAAAATACCAACTTTTGAAAAAGAAAAGTATTAAATTAAATAAAGAAAATAAGAATTTGTGTTCAAAACTTGATTTGATTTTGCAAGAGAGGGATGAGATTTCAAGTGAACGGGACACATTGAAATCCCAACTTGACCTTACTCTAAATGAAAACAAAATTTTAAAGAGTAAAAATAATTGCAATGATGTTTTGAAGAAAAATGAGGTTTTGTCTTCAAAACTTGATTTTGTTTTAAAAGAAAATGAATCTTTGAAAAATAAAATAGTTTTAATTTCAAAGAAATTAGATTTGATTTCTAAGAAAAATATTTTCTTGAAAAATGATTTAGATTTTCATGTTTGCCATGCTATTATAGCTTCATCATCTAATGTTGCATGCTCCACTTATCTTCAAGTATTAAAAATGATATTTGTGTATTGAAAAAAAGTGTTAATTGTTTGGGCTCCATTTTGAGCCAATGTGCCATGAACCACACACGGTTGGAATTCATGTTTCGCAAGAGATATGCTCCTCCTATGCATGCACACAAACCACAGCATACACATGCTTCTCACGTTCATACACATAACACCATGTATGCTTATGTGTACACTTGTACACATTGTGGACATAAGGGCCACCTTGCAAAATTTTGTTATGATAGAATAAATAAAGCAAATTTTGCAAATAAATTTGTTTGGGTTAGGAAAGGTGCTAACCCCCATGGACCCAATAGAGTATGGGTACCAAAATCTACCCCTATTTTATTTGATGTAGGTGTGTGCTCTCGCTTGACGTGAGAACTTTGGTGCCTTGATGGTGGATGTGTTCCGAGCTAAATGGTGACACTTTTAGGTGCATCACTTTCAAAAAAGTTTGGTGGGAGGACTACTATGATTTGGAGGCTTAGAGAATAGTGCACATGGTTTGGTAACTATCTCTAAACTCCTATTTTAGTGTACATGCTTTCATTATTAATTTTTTTTAATTTTTCATGATGTTTATGCTAAATGCCTTGTTATTTAGATTCATGACATACATGTATAGTAATTGAGATACACCCATGTTCATATGGATCATATTTTGTGTTCTCACATAGTTTAACTATTGTGTACATCATAGCTCTAAGACATGTACATTTACTTAATGATCATATTGGTTTATGTTTATGATTCTTTTACACTTCATGTTTTGATTACTTGTTTAGATATAGTTTTCATTAAAATTTGTGTTTATACTTGTACAACTAATGGGCCACATTTAATTTTTATATATTTGTGCTTAATTGCTCATTTGTACCCATTAGATGTACTAGTATAGCCTAGTTTTGATGATTCTTGCATTTCAACTTGTATTCCCTATTTTGTACATGTTTTTATGATAATATGTTTAGCTTCATGAATATGTTAATTTTATTTAAAACTTTGGATATACATGTATACCCTTGAGTCACTTGCTTTTCACAAATTCTATTAAGCCCTCATTTGTGTTTGGGATATATATGTATACTTTTAATTTTAACTAAACATACATATGCCTTGAAGTATATTTAGTTTTGATGAGTTTCATGTTTTTAATAAAGAATTTTCATTAAGCTTGAATGCCTTATTCCATGATTTTGTTGATTATATGACTTTTTACACTCTATGTTTGATGTTTACTCATGATTTATTTTCATTAGATTATATGAGTTTTATTGCTATTTGAGTGTTGATGATTGTGTGATTTTCATGTTTCATGGATATATTCGTGTTTTATTCCTTACTTGAAGGATTTCGTACTAGTTTCAAAAATTATTCTTAAACTAGTCTTTATTCTTCAATTGGTAGTGATTTTCAAACTTGTTAAACTATTTTCAAAACTTATTTTTGAAAACCTCTACCATCAAATGGCGGATGGTTGGGCGACCATGCCTTGTATGCTCAAATTGAAAATCTTTTTAACATGTGCATGAAAGGGAGGTAATATGAGTTATACACTTGCTTCTCATTGTATTTTCAATTGGTATCACAATTGATATTTTCATGTTTGTTTACTCATATTTGTATTTTCTATATATGTATGCTTGAAACTTCAAATAGTATCAATTTCGATTGGTATTTACATTTTCATACATATATATGTGATTTGATTATGCTTAAAGCACAAATTATGGTTATATTAAGCTTGATTTATTCCTCAATGTCAATTATTTTTCATTTGGTATCTTATACAGACTTATGCATCATTTTTATTGGTATTTAATAAAGGGAGAGAAACTTCGTGTTTTGCCTTTCAATCGATTTTATTTTCAATTGGTATCTTACTCCCATTCTTTATGATGAAAAATACTTCGTTTTGGTTGCTAACATTTTCAATATTGGTATCATATTTCATTTTAAATTGGTATCTATATTGATATGAGTTATGTTTACCTAAAATAATTTAGTTTTTACTTTCAATTAGTATCAACATTTCCAATATATATTTCAATTGGTATCAAAAACATGTAATGTTTTATTTTCTATTGGTATCAAAATTTACAAGACATTTTAAATTGGTATCAAGATATTTTCAATTGGTATCTTTTAGTATCTTAAAAATTTTGTTTACTTTCAATTGGTATCTTAAAAATGTTTTTTTTTAATTGGTTCATAAATTGGTATCATAATGTTTCGATGTATATCTTTATCATAAATTGATAAATTTTTCAATTAGTATCATAGTGTTTTGATATGTATTACTTATATGCAAGGGAAGCTTAACATCTTCTCTATATATAGATTCATGTTGAGTGTATCTCATATTCAGGAGTTTGACCTTTCTTCTCTATGTCTTATACGTGTGTAGAGGGAGCTTCACATTTTCTTCTACACATTGTATATTATGTGTTATGTGATTAGGGTTTAGTCATCTCTTTTTCATGTAATACATGTATGCAGGGGGAATTAACTTTATGTTTCTCCTCTTCATGAATATATATCGCATATACATCCTTCTTGCTTGATTTGACAAAAAAGGGGGAGAAATTTTTTTTTGAGTTTATTTATGCCCCTTTGTTGATGATTTGACAAAAAGGGGAGAGGAATTTTGGAGTTTTATATATGCATATTTATGCATGATTAATTCATTCCTTGTTTTATACAAAAAGGGAGAAAAGAATTTTTGAGAGATTTATATATGCATGTTTATTTTCTTATTTAATGCATATATGTGTTGTTTGGTTTATGCATTCATACCTTATCTTTATTGTTTTTTTGTTATGCATGAGTTAAGAGGGAGCTTCTATGAAACTTAACTTTAATCCATGCATATATAACTCCATGAGTTTTGTCATCATCAAAAAGGGGAGATTGTTGGCCCAGAAGCCCGCCACTCTAGTTTTGATGATGATTAACTCATGTAGTTATACTTTACTAATAATCTTGTGTTTAAATAGTTTCAATGATTAACCAAGATATTAGTAGGTGTTTAGCTTCAACAAAAGAGTTTTGGAGCTTTCACATGTTGATTCAAGAGCTCGCGCGTCAAAATTGCATCTAGTACTCGGTTGGAGTCAAGCTCGTTGGATCGTGTTTGGATCGAGTCGGCTTGGAGACAAGAAGACTTCGGTTTGTATTTAGTTTAGTATGTTTAGATCTTGTGTAAAGGTAGATAGTGTGGATATGCTCAAGTTCACATACACACACAAGTTTAAAGTTTATTGGTTTTAGTTTTTGGTTTAACCAGGTTCAGATTTCATGTCAAAACATAGATATATATATATATATATCCTATATGTATATTGGTTTCTATCCATATACAATATGCTTCAAAGTTGTTTCAATATCATGTTTTTGTATTTAGACAAGTTTTGGAGAAAACGGTTTTCCATTTCAAAAATTCAAGTTTGAAAAATACCGATTTTTATTTAAAGCCTAATTTCAATATCACAAAATGATTCAAAATGTTTATAATATGTGTTGAATTTTAGTCACACATATTTGTATTTCAAAGATCTTATAAGAACTTATTTTTGTGAAATTTATGTGTATTTTATGGGATTTTTTAGAAGGTAAAAAGATCAAGTTTTTAATCCCCATTTTGTTTGACCTGGCCTTCTGCCGGTCGACCGAGGCACAAGTCGGTCGATCGGTCCGGTCGATCGATGTGCACAAACGTGCACAGGCCATTTGGCTCGAGGGCCGGTTGACCGACCTGGTCGACCGCCAGAGAGCTCTGCTCTCTGGATCTGGCCCCGGTCCACCGGGCGGTCGACCGACAAAGAGCGTTTGCTCTCTGTATCCAGGCCTCGGTCAACCAGGCGGTCGACCGATGGCACAACGGTCAAAAATCTGACCGTTGGCCGGTCGACCGGGTGGTCGACCAACAGCAGAAGTTTTCTGTTGTCCTGGCCCAACGGCTAGTTTTTGGATTTGGTTATAAATACCCATCCCTTTGGGCTGTTTTGATTAAGAATTTTAAGAGCAAAAATTCTCATCTTCTTAAGTGTTTTAGTTACAAGTTTTAAAAGAGTTTTTGGGTTAAAAAGGATTGATCTTTATTTTCAAGGGTTGGAAATTCAAAGAAAAATAGATTATGTGGGATATTGGTTTTGATCTTCATTTCTATCTTATTCTAGTTGTTTTCCCAAGTATTTTTCTTTGTGTTTTGATTTCCAAACACCTTGTATTCTCATACTTGAGCTATGATATCTATCCTATGAAATCACCTAGAAGGGGGGTGAATAAGTGAAGGCTATACTAAGTGATAAATAATGCGGATTAAAAACTAATTAACAATAAGCAACAATAATAAAAAGACTTACAAGAGAGTATACAAATAATAGAGCAAGTAAAGGAGAGATAGAGTTTAGAGATAGGTGGACAATCGCAAACATGAGAATATGTTTCGAGGTTCGAGCCACTGCTCTACGTCCCCGCCTTCAACACGATGAAGGATTTCCACTATGCTTGATCCCACCGATCGTCAATACAAGTTCTCACTAGAACTCTTTGGACACACTTGTCCTCTCTCACGGTGCTGCAACACCAACTAGGAGCTCACTAGCTCGCTTGAGGCCGCAACCTCTACAACTTCTCAATATGAAGAAAACGGTGATCAACACTTGACCACAAACAATGGCTCACTTGCACAACCTTACAACCAAGATGAGGAGATGAAACTTTTGGGATTGTGTAGTGCACAAATCTAGAAGAGAAGTAGAGGAAGGCTTCAAGCTAAAAGGATTGGAAATTTGGCTCAATGAAATTTTTTTGCTAAAAGCCTAAACTTTTGAAAACTTTGATCTTAATCCTGTAAATCTTATCTTTTAGTTGTAGAACACTCCCCCTATTTATAGGGGATGAAAACTGGTTAAAAAGACCAAGAGATTCGTTGGGAGAACCCCAACAAAAAGACAAACCAGAATATAATCGTTACAAGCCTAGTCAATAGAGTTTTCTGCTACCGGCCGACCGGGTCGGTCGACCGCCAACGGTCGAAAATCCGACCGTTGGGAAAGCGGTCGACCAGAGGGTCAACCGTGAAACCCAAACAGAGAGTTATACTCTCTGTCGGTCGACCGGGGTTGGTCGACCGGGAAAAACAAAGAGCACTGCTCTTGCTCTCGAGTCGCGACCGATGTGCATACATGCACAATGGTGCATGTCGGTCGACTGCCCGGTCGACCGACAGAGCAATTCTGCTCTGCCAACGGTCGACCGTGCGGTCGACCGGACTAGGCCAAAAGTCATGTTTTTGAAAACTTTTTGAAGTCTAAATTTTTCCGATAAAAATTCTTTAGATGGGTATATTCAAAATAGAGTTCTAGGGCTTATAAAGTCCAGGGTGTGATCATAGATCAACACCAAAATTATTTGAACTTTATTTTGATAAAAATTCTTTTTCTAAACAAAAACGGTTTTTCCAAAAACTTGTTTTTCAAAAACGAATTTTCAAAACTTTGTTTTTCCGAAACTTGATAAGAAATTTTGTAATAAAATTTTGTTTGAAAGCATGAAGCAATATCAAATGTGTGTGTGTGACAATCCCAAAGTTATCAACCTCTATCATCTTGGTTTTGACAAAATAGACTATAAATCCTAACTAAAATGAAAAATGTAAAAATACAAATCTTGTAGTAGTCTTCTCAACTTGTTTGATCCTGGAGCTCTTCTATTGTGCTGGGCTCTGGGATCCAAATCTTCGCGACTTCCAAATGTGTGAGTCTTGTGTTGGAGCCATCAATCAAACTATGATTTTTACCTGAAACTCATTTAAACAAACTTGTTAAAACATAACTACATATGGTTTGTTATCATCAAAACTTCAGGCTAATGGCCTTTGGGCCAACAATCTCCCCCTTTTTGATGATGACAAAACATATGGAGTTATTACAAATATTTTGGGTGGAGACTTTAAGTGAAGCTCCCCCTTAACACATGCATATAATATAATCTGATAAAGAGATGTACATGCATAACACAGGCATATATAGGATATGAAAATGACACATATGCCAACCATCCATGCATACCAAAGATACAGAAATAAAACATGTATGCATATATGGTTACCTCCATCCATCCATAAATACCTCCATCCTCCAAAGTAGATGATTGGGTCAATAATGGCATAAACACAATATACAACCAATCACATATGCCAACTGAGGATAAGAAAGATAACTGACATAACATACTAAAAAAAATGTCCATACAAGATAAGAGGTTCATGCCAACCTCAAAACCATATAACACAACACATGTCCACAAACACCAAACACAAAATGTGTCCAAATACATGTAGAAAAACAACAATCCAAAATAACACAGAAATAACTAAATAACTCCCCAAATATCTCTCCCCCTTTTGACATCATCAAAAGGGGTCACTGATCATCAGAATCATGTCCACCAAAATCAGAGTCCGTCGGTAAAGTAGTCGGCGGAGGTGGAGCAGAAGAAGGAGTCATGGCGGTGAATGGAGGGCCGGTAGTAGGAAGTGGCTTGGCACGATCAGAAGGAAGAGGAGCCGGCCAATCAAACCTGGTGTAGATACCGCCGAGACAGGCATGCATATAGCGCATGGAGTCACAGATATGGCTGAGATCATGGTCCAAACGCTACTCCATCCGCTGATAGTGTGCGGTCATCTCAGTGGAAATCTGCTGGCGATGCTCGGTCATCTCAGCGAAAATCTGCTAGTGGTGCTCCCGAAGCTGAGTAGATAAGGCCAAATAGGGGTCGAAGGGAGTAGAAGAGCCAGAGGATGATCCATGAACAGCAGGAAAGAAAGGCTGCGGCTGAGGAGCTGGATGACGCTCCCTAGGACGCATCCTCTTGAGAAGGGTGCTGTTGATGTCTACTGACGGTTCAATTGACCGTTCAGTGGAAAGATCAAAGTTTAGCTGCTTCAAAAGACGTGTGATGAGCATCCCAAAGGGCAAGTGCCAGTTTGGGACAAGCAGATGATCAGAAGTCATGTGATTGATGATGAGTTTAGGTATATTGATTCTAATGCCTTCCAGAAGGCAATAGATGACAAGAGGAGCAGAACCCCTAACATGACTATATTCTCCTGATTTTAGTAGGAGGTTATAGAACACGATTTTGGACAGGACCTAGGCGGTGAGTGTATAATACTTCACCTCCTCGTTCCTAACTAAACCGGGGTTATCATCATCATGAAGAAGTGTGGAGGCGGTGTGGGCAGACTCACCGTCAGGGTACTCAAAATCATGCAGATCGAAGTTATAAATGTCTACCCCCTCACAGGAGAGGTGTAGGTGACGTGCAAATTATTGAAGTGAGATATCAATATCTTTGCCCAAGACTCTGGATTTGATGTGATTATGTTCAAAAGTGAGATTTGAATAGAAATATTGCACCAAAGTAGGATAGACAGGTTCTTTAATAGTGACATAATTTTCTAAGGAGCTAGATGCAGATTAAGGTGCTCAAAATCGCTAAGCACCACAGTTCGACCAGAATTCACATTTTTAGCGGAGATTAAGACATGCCTATAGGAAGCATTTTGAGATACAAAAGGAGAAGATGAAGATTGGGGGGTTTTCCCCTTTTCAGAATGGGTTCTTTTAGACATGGATGATGCATAAGCAAGATTAGGCAGTAATAAGGCACGATCTAAACAATAGAACCTAGAAATCACCTAGAGATAACAAGGAAATAAGAGATTTGAAGGAAAAGGAGATTATACCTTGAAAATCAGACGAAAATCCCAAAATTGAGAGTAGATCTGAAGCCTGAACACAATATTCCCGAATTTTTGTGGATGAATTTGAGGAATTAGAGAGAGAAAATAGAGTTTGAGAGGTGATTGAGCTTGAACCTGCACACAAAATACAGTATTTCAGAACTTTAACATAAAAAGTGCAAGTGCTCAATTCTACCGCAATAGCAAGTGGCTATGTGGGTCGTGATCCACAAGGAGGGACAAGCGATGGAAGCTTTTTAGTAAGTCTTCTTTTAAGATACAAAGTTTGGTTAAAGTTCTTCTTTAGTTCTTAAAATGAAAATGAAAAAGAGTTAAAGTCAAATTAGAAAGAAGATGGTAGATTAAGAAGATGGAAAAAGAAAAAATAGATTATATACAAAGAAATGGAAAAAAGTGATAAAGATGGTTGGATTGTGGTGTTCTAAACTAAATGATTAAAAGAAAAGAAACTAAAAATTACTTACTTCTTTTGGCCAAATACCTACCTTGAATCTTTTGCAATGATGTTACCTTGAAGTGAGACGATCAACGTATAGCCCATAAGAATTGATTCCCGTTTCCTCCACATTATAGCATCAAGACGTTGCAAGTATGAAGTGATACAGAATGAAACTCAAAATCCATCGTCATAGGCTATCGGTGGCACTCGCAAAGGCAAGGCTCTTTCGATGCTTTTAGACTCACTTGGATAACAATTGTACCAAAAGAAGAAAAGTAGGAAGAAGAAGAAGAACACAAAAACAAAGTACATACAAAAGGGAACTACAGATTTGATTTTATAACAATAAGAGAAAAGAAGGAAATCTTACACTGGTGTCACTCTCAGCACAAGCTTCGTTCTCGTTCTCTTATGAAACTCTGATCTTTCTGATTTACATAAATTAAAACTAAAAATTACATAAAAAGAAAAATAAAAAACTACACACAAAGAATGAAAAACTGAACTAATTCCTATCTCTGCATAGTCGTCCCCATTTACAGTGAGAATCCTATCTTTTATAGGCAAAAACCCAGAGGGAAGAGGTGTGAGAAGATAGGGGGAGCAAACGCTCCCCCTAACTGACTAACCAAGCCGCGAAAACGCGGCTTTGGCCGCGTTTTCGCAGCCAGGGTGTGGCCAGGTGGCCACACCCTGTTGGTGCTGCTCCCCGGCTTCTCGATTTGTCTTTATCTTCAGCTAGATTTGCAGTTTAAGTTCGGGATTTTGACGAAATGGCCTTTGATCCTTGGCTTCAACCGATCGATTTGTAGGGATTTGTTCTAACTGATTTTCAACCGATCTGAACCGACCTGATCTGCCCTGATTTACTGAGTTCGAATTAATTCTGATTTAATTCAGAATTTGATGGGCTTTTGGCCTCATTTCTCTTCACTCTCCTTTAGGAATAGACCTGCAAATAAATTAAACATTTAATTAGGAAAAAGCAGAGTTTATTTTATAATAAGTATGAGAATATGATAATAAATGTGCAATATTAGTGACCAATCACACCCTCATACCTATCTTTTGCTCGTCCTCGAGCAAAACAACTAAACTATACTAAGGATTATTAGACCACTTTCGCAGGTCACGCGATTGCACTGAGCATGTGCAACAAGCCGTTAAACCTCTAGGTTTCCCCTAGAGGACGAGTTTTGTCTCGTGAGGGTTTTCAGTGGATTACACCCACAAAATCCATAAAGAAAGAGAAACAAAAGAGTTAGTATTTTCGAAAAGCATTTTGAAAGAGAAAAATATTTGAAATATAATTGTAAGATTTAAGTAATCTATAAGTTATAGGAAAACCGAATTTTTCATTCCTAAACTTAGTATCTATTCAAAATTTGTTATTAATCAAAGTAAGGAGTCAAATTGTACTTCTCATCTAGTCTATTACTTTACCCTCAGTCATATGCACCTTGTGATTGTGAAAATTTTGACTAAGGGTTCTTTAACTCTTACTCTTATGCCTCATTTATTTTTATATATATACTTTTGTGTGTATTATTCTTTAGTTCTATTAGGCTTTCTAATCTGCCCATGTAACGAGCCTTTAATCGATGACTCCCAAACCAAACGGTCTTAGGGCACCGGGTGAGAAAATACCCCAAGGACTTAAGGACTCGAGCAAACAAGGCCACAAAACTAAGGATTTTATTATTTGAACCCCTTTTAGGCATGAATACTTATGCTTTATTAGGCACAAATACCAGCTTAATCAGAGGATTTTTATATATATATTTTTTTCTCAAACTTATCTAATCATCTTTCGCATAAATACTAAGGCTTGCTTAGGCCAAAGCACCTAGCTAATCAATAATTAGATTTGTTCATCTTTCATAGATCTATTTTTTTTCTTTTTTCTTTATATAAGGCATAAGAATCTTTGTTTTTGAACCCTAAGTGTGTAAGTGTATGAAGTATGCATATTTCATTAAGGTAAAGATCAAGACTAAATTACTTTAACAAATTATCTTCCTAACCCTAAAAATCAAACAAATAATCTTATTTTGACCAAGTTTAAGAAATCTTAATTTTGATTTTCCTATTCCTTAAAATTGACTCAATTTCTTACAAAAAATATGTCAAAATATTGTTTCTATTCTCAAAAAAAATTTAAAAGTAAAGAAAAATGTTAATATTATTTTTTCTTTTTTTAAAAAAAGAAAAAAACTTAGTTATGTTAGAACCCTCCCTCACACCTATCTCATGCATTGTCCTCAATGTATGAATTAATGCATAGATGCATGAAAAAGAAGACAGGGAAGGAAAATACTACCTTAAGGTGGTGGTTCCGGTGGTGGTCTGATTGGTCCACAAAATGCGGCCCAATCGACTTTGCATGGAGTTCGGAGGAACCCACCAAAAATCTCTCTAATATAACCCATTAAAATGATGTATCCATGAAGATTTTTATTAAAAATTTAACCCTATCTAATTTTCATGTTCCATAATTAATTTCGGAGTCAAATTTGTCAACCGCCTTGTCCCAAAATGGAGTGTCAAAAGATAGAATGATTGACTTGGACTCAGGAAGTACTGGAACTAATACCGACTCAGGAAAGTGACTTAAGTCAAGTAAAGGTTCAGGAGTCGAGATTGGCTCAGAAAGTGGGTCCAAATCAAGAAGTTGAAACTCAAGTCCACATTCAGTTTTCCACAATGGACTGTGACTTAATATTGGTGATTTAAGTTCAAGAATGACAGGTGTGGGAATCAAAACTGACTGTAAAATATTACTCAAGTCGAGTAACAAAATAGGAGTCAATATTGATTCGAAATTTGAACTGGATCACAAATTTGAGAATCTAGGTCACATTTCTCATTGAGTTCAATTTCGTAAAAATGAGAACTTACCAATTTATCAATAGGACTTTCAAAAGTGTAAAATTGGTCAAGTTCAATATGATGATCATCAAAGATGGGTGATTCAATTTCATGATGAATTGGCACAGGATCCAATGTTGACTCGGGAAAAAGATTGAAATCAGGTGAAGACACCAGAGTCATTATTGAATCAGGAAGTAGAATTGAATCACTAAGTTGAGGTTCAGGATCGTATTCATTCTCAAGTTCTATTTCAGGAAAGGAATAAGTTGCCAAACTGTCAATATCATTTTCAAAATTTGGAGTTTGGCAAGTTCAAATGATTGCTCTGAAATGGAACCTTGATTTCCAAAACAACATGACTCTTCGGCTCTAACAGAATGGTTAGCGACATCAGAACTAGTCAAATGGTGGGAACATAGAGATTGGACCATCATATCTATGTCACGATTACGAGCGTTTTGAGCCTGAGTCATGGCTCCAAGCATCTTTTCATAATTGATTGGTTCATCGTTTTGTTGAAAAGATGAAGTGTTGTCTTGGAATTGGTGGTGAAATTATGAGTCCATCAGATTTTGTGATTTTTGTTTGGACTCACGCATACTCATTTCCAAAATTGATGGTTTTCTATTTTGGACTGGTGGAACTGAGTATGAATCTAGGAAATATTGTGGACTAGGTGGATAAGGAGAACAAGTTGGTTGAAAATTGGACTCGGGGGAGGTGAATCCTCACTGACTCTGTGAAGAGTTGAAATTATTCTGGAAATTATAGTTATAAATTTGGGGCATGGGTTATATTGATTCGGATAAGACCAATCCGGCACACTAGGTTGGTTAAAGTTATGATATGCCGGGTTGGTAATATCCGAAAAAGAGGTCGGTGTGTAATATGGATTACTATTAAAATTAAAAAATTGTTATTATAAGCCATATCACACAATAAAATACAAACAAAGAAGAATAAAAAAAACAAACAAATAAGCACACAAATAAAAAGAAAAATTTTCTAAACTAAGTTAGGGTAGACCTATGACCTAAACGACTCCTAACTGGTTAGACTGTCCACAGGAGGTATAATGCAGACTTTGACCACAAGCTAATCAGCCAGGTCAGGGCAAGATTGGTGGGAGGTTATTTGTCAAAGACGTTCCTTAATTAAATAACCACCAACCTTTGGGCTTTCGGCCCTTAATCCCCTTCCTAGACACTGATTTGGCAGGAGTCAAATTCCAACACTTTTCCCCCTTAGGATAATCTTCTAATTGAGTCCGAGATGTCCCTAGGGCCAACGTCTACTCATTTTTAGTTAGGCTTGGGTTAGTAAGTGAGGAGATTGTTTGTGAGCTAAGGGAGGGTAATGACTTCCCCACCTTATCTTGTTTATAGGACAAGCCCTTAGATCAATTTAGTGCAGTGTACAAGAAAAGCAACACTTAAGCAATGTAAACAATCCAAAAGTGTTCTTATATTAGATGCTATGCACACGTACCTTTACTCCAGCACTCTTCAACAGTAAGTAGAAAATGTAATGAAATAGACACATGCCTAAATGTAAAGTCTAAATCATTTTAGCATTTACAATCATCATTTTACTGTTGAGGTTAGAAAGTAAATACTGTGAATCAAATAAGGAAATAAATGCTACAGATATTTAACTATGCAATTCAGCCAACCTGCAAAAAATACAGGTTAGTAGTTCACTCAGTTTGCCATAGGACTGTAGCAAATCTGAGGGCTTCTTGGCTCTGCTTTCTTGAGCAGAGTCCAGGGCCACTTATATGTCCACTGCAGCAAGAATTCCTTATTGTTGAATCTGTACAAAAAACAAAGAAGAAAGTTAACCAAAAATGTAAACTTTTAAAGAGAGTAACTTACCGTCCCTCCCCGACAACGGCGCCAAAATTGTATTGAGCTTGAGCCTGCACACAAAATACAGTATTTCAGAACTTTAACATAAAGAGTGCAAGTACTCAATTCTACCACAATAGCAAGTGGCTATGCGGGTCGTGATCCACAAGGAGGGACTAGCGATGGAAGCTTTTTAGTAAGTCTTCTTTTAAGATACAAAGTTTGGTTAAAGTTCTTCTTTAGTTCTTAAAAAGAAAATAAAAAAGAGTTAAAGTCAAATTAGAAAGAAGATGGTAGATTAAGAAGATGGAAAAAGGAAAAATAGATTACATACAAAGAAATGGAAAAGAGTGATAAAGATGGTTGGATTGTGGTGTTCTAAACTAAATGATTAAAAGAAAAGAAACTAAAAATTACTTACTTCTTTTGGCCAAATACCTACCTTGAATCTTTTGCAATGATGTTATCTTGAAGTGAGGCGATCAACGTATAGCCCATAAGAGTTGATTCCCGTTTCCTCCACATTATATTATCAAGACGTTGCAAGTATGAAGTGATGCAGAATGAAACTCAAAATCCATCGTCATGGGCTATCGGTGGCACTCGTAAAGGCAAGGCTCTTTCGATGCTTTTAGACTCACTTGAATAACAATTGTACCAAATAAGAAAAGTAGGAAAGAAGAAGAAGAACACAAAAACAAAATACATACAAAAGGGAACTACAGATTTGATTTTATAACAATAAGAGAAAAGAAAAAATCTTACACCGGTGTCACTCTCAGCACAAGCTTCATTCTCGTTCTCCTATGAAACTCTGATCTCCTCTGATTTATATAAATTAAAACTAAAAATTACATGAAAAGAAAAACAAAAACCTATACTACAAAGAATGAAAAACTGGACTAATTCCTATCTCTGCATGGTCGTCCCCATTTACAGTGAAAATCATGCTTTTTATAGGCAAAAACCAGAGGGAAGAGGTGTAAGAAGATAGGGGAGCAAACGCTCCCCCTAACTTACTAACCAAGCCGCGGAAACGCGAATTTGGCCGCGTTTTCGCGGCCAGGGTGTGGCCAGGTGGCCCACACCCTATTGGTGCTGCTCTCCGGCTTCTCGATTTGTCTTTATCTTCAGCTGGATTTGCAGTTTAAGTCTGGGATTTTGACGAAATGGCCTTTGATCCTTGGCTTCAACCGATCGATTTGTAGGGATTTGTTCTAACTGATTTTCAACCGATCTGAACCGACCTGATCTGCCCTGATTTATTGAGTTCGAATTAATTCTGATTTAATTCAGAATTTGATGGGCTTTTGGGCTCATTTCTCTTCACTCTCCTTTAGGAATGGGCCTGCAAATAAATTAAATATTTAATTAGAAAAAGCAGAGTTTATTCTATAATAAGTATGAGAATATGATAATAAATGTGTAATATTAGTGACCAATCAAGAGGGTGTAGGGTTAAGAGAAGAGAGGATAAGAGGAGTAGGAGGCGGTGGAAGATGAAGAAAAGAAAGATTTGGGGGTTAGGGTTTTATATACAACGGGTAAAAAGACAGCATACCCGACGGCCGGTCGACCGGTGGAAACCGAGAGCACTCGGTTTCAGTCGGTCGACTGCTGCGGTCGACCGGCTACGGGCAAAATTTTTTTTCTGTTCCAGGCAATATCGGTCGACCGGGTCGGTCGACTGAGCCTATACCAGGCCAGATCGGTCGACCGGGCCGGTCGACCGGAACAGCTGAAAACCAGAAAATAAACAGTTTTTAAATATGGTTTTTAATCTAATTTTCTTTTAATCAAAAACAAATATTTCTCTTAACTAATAACAAGAATGTTGAAATTACTACTTGGCATGAAAAACACAATAAAAATTTATTTTATTCACTTATTAATTTTTATTATCAATAAATTTTTATTTATAAATTAAGCGATAAACATGAGATGTTGAAGCCGAATACCCCGTTAAGGGTTCTGAACTTCTCCTCGATATTCCTCTAGATAAGAGTTGAGGCGCGCAATTGCCATCTCTATTTATTAGCTCAATTTGGTTAAATAAATCTTTATTATAAAATTTCATTTTAACAAAATCTTGATATATGGACAAATAACATATGGCAAAGAAACATGAATATATTCTCAATCATGGCAAAGATACAAACAAATTGATATGCAAGTTTACATATGTAAGGCACATTATCACAAAAATGCAACTAGCAATCCTATGCATATAAGAAGAAATTTTTATGTGGAGAAGTTACCAAACCATAGGTATTCTCCAAAATGGGTGCCTCTTCGATAGTGATACAAGCGACGATGTGTTCGTTGAGCGTTGATGCATTCACCACCCGGGCACCATCTCCCCCTAAGTCTTGGAGGAGGACGACCCACCTGCATCAATTAAGTTTGGTGCGTCTTTTGGTACCCAAATCTTTTGGGTTCTATAGGGTTAGTGTTTTCTCGAACCTAAACATTTTTATTTGACAAGATTAGCTTAGCATAACTAATTTAGCTAAGTGGCCTTTGCGGCCACAATGTGTACAAGTATAAATTCTATCATACATAAATGCATGCTTGTGTGTGTGTGCATGCTTGTGTGAGTTTGTAGCATGATGATGAGTGTGTTTCCCTTGGGATATTCCTTTAGGAAACCTAGATGCAAATTTAGTCATGTCAAAAGCACATTTCTTTAAAGTTGTATCCAAAACTTCAATCGTTTTTGGATCTCTAAAAATTCATTTTTATTTCAAGTAGAAATAGGGTTTTTTCCTTTACAAGAGGTTTTGTATTTTTCAAAATCCTTTTTCATTTTCTCAAAAGAATTTGATAATTCTTTTTTCTCTTTTAAAACAAGCTCAAATTTATTCTTTAGAGAATCATTTTCCTTTTTCAATTTTTTATTTTGAGCAAGTGATATTTCATACCTACTTTGTAATTCTTTAAAAAAATGAGCAAGTTCATCCATGGTTAAGTCTTCATCATCTAAAGAGTCTTCTATACATACCTTGGAAGCATCATCGCCATGTGCCATGAAGCACATGTGAGCGGCGTCGATCTCCTCTTCGGATTCTGACTCCGAGTCATCCCACGTGGCCACCATCGCCTTTTTCTTCTTTTGCCCGTTCTTGGAGGTAGTAGCTTGTAGAGAGGGGCAATCGGCAATTAGGTGTCCCGTCTTCTTGCAATGAAAACATGGCCCGGTTCCTCTCTCTTCTTTTCAAATCTTCCTTGAGGTCTTCCTCTTCGGAAGTTGCTTTGTCTACCTTTCTTATAGAACATTTTGCCCACCTTCCTTATGAGAAGGCAAAGTCTTCATCGTAGTCTTCCGATGAATCCTCTTCATCATAAGAGGATGGAGCCGCCTTGAAAGAAAGAGCTTTCTTCTTTGGTGCCTCCCTTTCTTCTCTTACCTTCATCTCCATCTCATGGGTTTTGAGATTGCTGATGAAGCCGGAGAAGTCCATCTCCTCCCTTCATTTAACTTTTTGAGGGTGGTTGCCTTGACTTTCCAAGACTTGGGAAGAGCTCTAATGACCTTCCGGATCTTTTGGTCATTATCGATGTTGTCACCTAAAGAAGATAAGGCGTTAGTAATCTTGGTGAAACGAGATGAGCATATCATCTATTCCTTCATTATCAAGCATATAGAAATTCTCATATTGAGAACGGAGCAAGTCAATTTTAGATCTCTTGACTTGCGACGTCCCCTCATGAGTAACAATAAGCACATTTCAAACTTCATAAGCAGATTTGCAATTTATGATGCGGAAAAGATCATCTTCATTTAATGCTTGAGTGAGTGCATATTGGGCTTAGCATTGGCTTCATAGTCCTTAGAAGTTTCTTCGGACCATGTTTTCTCATCAGTGAGAGGCTCAATAAATTCTTTGGTGATGAACTTGGCAACTCTAACTCCTAGGGATTTTAAGAATAGGTTCATTTTGACCTTCCAAATGGGGAAGTTCAACCCATCAAATTTGGGTAGGGACTTGATGCTAGAAAAGTCAACAGATGCCATGAATACAAGTATAATGCACAACAAATAATAAATACAACAAATAGATATAGCCAATAATGAGGATCTCCCTAAGGTGGTTAAACCAAATGCTAGGGTTAGGCTCTGATACCAATTGAAATCACCTAGAGGGGGGGTGAATAGGTGAAGGCTATACTAAGTGACAAATAATGCGGATTAAAAACTTATTAACAATAAGCAACAATAATAAAAAGACTTGCAAGAGAGTATATAAATAATAGAGCAAGTAAAGGAGCGATAGAGTTTAGAGATAGGTGGACAATCGCAAACACGAGAATATGTTTCGAGGTTCGAGCCACTGCTCTATGTCCCCGCCTTCAACATGATGAAGGATTTTCACTATGCTTGATCCCACCGGATCGTCAATACAAGTTCTCACTAGAACTCTTTGGACACACTTGTCCTCTCTCACGGTGCCGCAACACCAACTAGGAGCTCACTAGCTCGCTTGAGTCCGCAACCTCTCAACTTCTCAATATGAAGAAAACGGTGATCAACACTTGACCACAAACAATGGCTCACTTGCACAACCCTACAACCAAGATGAGGAGATGAAACTTTTGGTTTGTGTAGTGCACAAATCTAGAAGAGAAGTAGAGGAAGGCTTCAAGCTAAAAGGATTGGAAATTTGGCTCAATGAAATTTTTTTGCTAAAAGCCTAAACTTTTGAAAACTTTGATCTTAATCCTGTAAATCTTATCTTTTAGTTGTAGAACACTCCCCCAATTTATAGGGGATGAAAACTGGGTTAAAAAGACCAAGAGTTTCGTTAGGAGAAGCCCCAACAAAAAGACAAACCAGAATATAGCCGTTACAGCCTAGTCAGCAGAGTTTTCTGCTACCGGTCGACCGGGCCGTTCAACCGCCAACGGTCGGAAATCCGACCGTTGGGAAAGCGGTCGACCGAACGGTCGACCACGAAATCCAAACAGAGAGTTATACTCTCTGTCGGTCGACCAGGACGGTCGACCGAAAAAACCAGAGAGCACTGCTCTTGCTCTCGGTCGACCGGTCGGTCGACGGATGTGCACACATGCACAGTGGTGCATGTCGGTCGACCACCCGGTCGACCGACAGAGAGTTCTGCTCTGCCAGCGGTCGACCGTGGGTCGACCGGACTAGGCCAAAATCAAGTTTTTGAAAACTTTTTGAAGTCTAAATTTTTTCGATAAAAATTCTTTAGATGAGTATATACAAAATAGAGTTCTAGAGCTTATAAAGACCAGGGTGTGATCATAGATCAACACCAAAATTATTTGAACTTTATTTTGATAAAAATTCTTTTTCTATACAAAAAACGGTTTTTCCAAAAACTTGTTTTTGAAAACCACCTAGAGGGGGGTGAATAGGTGATTATGCTAATCTAAAAACTAAATACGGAAGCTAAGACAAATTTGCACAAACTTAATACAACCAACAAGTGTGTCCGAAATCCCCGTGAAGGGCTCTGGACTAACTCCTCTTGATTCCCCTAGATAAGGTTGAGGTGCTATACGAAGCTCTTGTGGTTAAGTATAAGTGAGGCACACACATAAGCAAGCCAAGCATATAAAGATGAATAATATGAAATAATGCAAGGCACAAATGCAAGCAATAAGATATGAATGAATGAATGATACTTTGCACAAATAAAAGAGAGAGTTAGATAGACAAGTGGATCAAACGCAAACACAAGGATATGTTCCGAGGTTCGAGCCCCTAACTCTACGTCCCCGCCTTCACCGAGAAGAATTTCTAATCCAGTAACTTGTCCACCGAGGACTCCCACCGAGGGAACCTCCACCGAGGAGGATTTTTACAACAAGGGAGTACCGAACTCCTCTCTCAAACACCGCCTCACAACCGAGGGGTAGGCCCTTAGCCAAACAACCACAATCACCTCTACCGAAGAGGGATACAAACCACCAAGCCCACCTCACACAAGAGGGAGCAAACAATAATCTCCACCTCTACCAAAGAGGGAGCAAACACCAACCCAATACAACAACCTCAACCTCTACCAAAGAGGGAGCAACACAAGAAATTAAGGGTTTACAACAAGTGGTATGTCTCAACCACAAACCTCTTTCCTTTTTTCACAAAACAAGATCCTAATAGATTAGGATAGAAGATAAGCTCAAGTGTGGAAAACAAAGTGTTTTGATCAAAGAAATACTCTTGGAAAATACCAAATAGATATGGAAATGAAGAACAATAAACCAATTCTCAAAAACCTAATTTCTTTGAAAATAACAAAACACTTAGAAACAAATAAATGGATCTTTTTGGCACTTAAAACTCCTTTTAAAACTTGTAAAAACACTTCAGAAAACTAGGAATTTTTCTTTTCAAAAGTCTTATCAAAATCCCTAAAGAGATGGGGTATTTATAGCCCAAACAGAAAACTAGCCGTTAGGCTGATCTGTCAGCCTGACAGGCTTGCAGTCGACCGGCCCGGTCGACCGTTGGGCCATCCCGGTCGACCGCCCGGTCGACCGCCCAGATACAGAGAGCAAAGCTCTCTGGTCCGGTCGGCCGGCCGGCCGACCGTCCCATTGCCTGCCAGACGTGCACAAGGCTGTGCACGTCGGTCGACCGCAACGGTCGACCGGCCTTTGCTACGGCGACCGTGCGCCGACCGTGCGACCGACCGACCTGGCCTGTCAGCCAAAGTCTGGGTAAAAAAAATAGGTTTAAAAATATTTCTTAAAAATTCTTTTAAGTCTTGTAAAAATCCCCAAAAATAGTTTTAACATTTTGCATTGATATATAAACATGTGATAAAAATTTCAACTCAAATATCAAGCAATTTGAACTATTTTTGTGTCTTGTAAATTTTACTAAAAACCAAAAATTATATTTTATCAAACTTGGATTTTTCTCAATAGGAAATCTGATTTTTCCTAAAACTCATGAATAGACATATCAAAATAAGTTTGTCTAAGATATGAAGCATGTATGTATATAGAACATATCTAATATACATAAAAACCATTTAAACTTGTTTTGATCAATCTATTCATGAAAACCAAATCCAAAACATGAAACGTGTGTGTATTGTGCACTTGAGCATATCAACTATTCTAAACTTTACAAATGGATCTAAACACACTAAACTAAACTAGGATACCTAAGTCTTCTTGACGATCTTCAATCTTCAAGTCGACTCGATCCAAACTCTGTGATCCACCGAGTGCAAAGGTATGATCTTGATGCTCGGGCCCTGGAATCACCATGAAAAGCTTCTAAACTCCTTGTTGAAGCTAAACACCAACTAATATCTTGCTAAATGATCTGAAACTTAAAATCACAAGATTATTAGTAAACATAACTACATGAGTTAATCATCATCAAAACTAGAGTGGAAGGCCTCTGGGCCAACAATCTCCCCCTTTTTGATGATGATAAAACTCATGGAATTATATATGCATGGATTAAAGTTAAGCTTCAAAGAAGCTCCCCCTTAACTCATGCATAAAACAAATAAACATAAATATGCAATGAATGACAATGCAAAAACAATAAAAGGCTCTAGATACCCAATGAAATGTTCAAAAATAAAACATGCTCTAGATACCAATTAAAATTAAACTAAATTAAACTTAATATATGCAAAACATAAACATGCATATATAAAGCTCAAACAAACTCAAAATCTTTCTCCCCCTTTTTGTCAAACATCAATAAAGGGGTAAAAACAAAACTAAATCAATAAATTTTTCTCCCCTTTTTGTCTAAAACAAGGAATCAATAAAGGGGTAACAATCAATTAGGATATCAATTGAAAGTATGTCAAAGTAGCATTGTGATATCAATTGAAAGTAAACATAGATCAAAAAATAAATAGTATATGCTATATACATTCATGAAGAGGAAGACGCAAAGTTAGCTTCCCTACAAATATACATTACATGAAGAAGGAATGACAAGCCCTAATTCACATAACACATAATCTGTAATGTATAAGAGGAGATGTGAAGCTCCCCCTACACACGTGTACCATATAAAGAAGAGCTGTCAAGCTCCTCAATACAAGGTACACTCATCATGAATTTATACGTAGAAGAGATGTTAAGCTCTCCTTGCATATAGGCAATACAAATCAAAACTTTTGAATATTTTCTTTAAACAAAATTTTGAGATACCAATTGAAATCATTAACATCTTGATATCAAAAGGGAGTATTTTTTTTTAAAGTATATGATATCAATTTTAAATTTTTATTTTCTATCATAAAATAAGGGAGTGGAAATACAAATACCAATTGAAATATGAAAATCGAATTTTCTCCCCCTTTATGAAATACCAACTAAAACAATGCGTAGGCTCGAAATAAGATACCAATTGAAAATTGAATCAATTGAAACAAAGTTGAAATTCAAGCTTTAGCATAAACAAAATTTTGTGCTTAAAGATATAGTGATATAACAAGCACAAATAAAACATATATATGTATGAAAAGTTTAATACCAATCGAAATTGATACTATTGGAATTGAAAAACATACATACAAACATATATGAGTATACAAGAAGGGTCAAAATTGATACCAATTGAAAGAATCTAATGATACCAATTGAAACAACAATAATATCAAAGTATAACTCATATAACCTATCCTCCCAACCATGTTCAAATTTAAAATGATTTTCACTATAAAGCATACATGAGCATGATCGCCCATCCATCCACCCTTGGAAGGTAGGGTTTTCAAAAATAGATTTGAAAAATAAAGTATGTTTGAAAAACTCTACCAAATGAAGAATATCGCAACTAGTTATATGAATTGTAAACTAGTACGAAATCCTTCAAGTAAGGAATAAAATAAAATTATTTTTCATGAAACATGAAATCCACATGATAATCAACACTCTAAGCCAATTAAGCATAAATATGACTCATGAAAACAAAACATGAGTAAATAATAAATGTGAGTGTACAAATAAGATGTGAAGATCATAATCATGAAAGATGGACAATAAGCTCAATACTCCTTGAATCACGAAAAACATGAAAATCATCAAAACTTATTTAATCTTCAAGGTATATGTATGTTCTATACAAATAAAAGTATACATACATATCCAAACACAACGAGTCCACAAAGATATATGCATGAAGGCACGTGGCTCAAAAGGATGTATATGTATAAACAATAATTTGGATAAAATGGACATATACATGAAGTTAAACATAAATTCATGAATACATGAATAACTAAATTTTCATTAAAACTAATTTCATTTCAAGGTATATGTATGATTTGTCAACACAAGAAGTATACATATATACCCTAAACACAATTTGAGTCCATATATATAGATTTGCATGAAAGGCAAATGACTCAAGGGGTATACATGTATATCTTAAAGTTTGGCAAAAATACACATATACATGAAATGAAAACTCATACACATAAAACAAATCCAAAAATAGGAATACAAGTTTAAAATGTATGAATCATCAAAACTAGACTATACTAGCACATCTAATGGGTTTAAATAAGCATTCAAGCTCAAACATATATAGATTTATTTGTGACCCACTATATGCACAAATATATACCTAGTCTTAATGAAAACTAACATTTAAAACATGTAATCAACGCATGAAGCATAAAACAAGATATGAATAAACATGAAAAACATAAACATGATTATTATGTAAATTCACATGTTATTAAACCTATGATAAACATGATAGCTAAACAAATGGTGAGAACACAAAATATGGGTCCATATAAGCATGGGTGTCTCAAATTCTATACATGTATGTCAATGGTCTAATAAACATGGTATTTACATGATAATCACTAAACAATAAAACATGCTATAACCAATAAAATGGAAGGCATGTAAACAATAATAAGGAGTTAGGAATCGTTACCAAAACCTAGAAGGCAACTCTCCTTGTCTCCAAAACATGGTGGTCATCTCCACCAAACATCCCTTGAAAGTGATGCATCCAAATGATTTCCATGATGCTCGGAACGCATCCACTTCAAGGTATCGCTACTCTCACGTCATGCGAGAGCCCACACCTACATCATAAACAAGAGGGGTGGTCTTTGGTACCCATACTCTTTTGGGTCCATGGGGGTTAGTCCCTTCTCTAACCCAAACAAAATTATTTGCTAAATTAGAAACATGTATACGATCATAACAAAATTTAGCAAGGTGGCCCTTACGTCCACAATGTGTACAAGTTTACACATGAGAGCATACAAAGTGTGATGGTGACCGTGGGAAGCAGGTGTATGCCGTGGAGGGTGTGCATACATAGTAGATGGAACTTGTTTCTTTCGAAACAAAATTTCCAAACGTGTATGGCTCTTGGCACAATGGCTCAAAGTGGAGCCCAAACAATCTACACTCTTCTTTAATAAACAAATATCATCATTGATCCTAGAAGAAGAGGTACATGCAATAGGTGTGCTAGAATGTGAAGCTACACTATCATGGCAAACATGTGCATCAATCTTATTTTGCAAAACATCATTTTTCTTTAAACAAATTTCTAAATCCTTTGAAATAGAATCAATTTTTATTTTCAAAGAATTATTTTCTTTTACAACAAATTCAATTTTTGAAGACAAAACTTTATTTTTCTTCAAAACATCATTACAATCATTTTTAGATTTCAACAAATCATTTTCTTTTAAAACAAGGTCTAGTTGAGATTTCAATGAATCCCTCTTATTAGAAACCTCAACCTTCTCTTGCAAAACCATGTCAAGTCTAGAAAGCAAATTTTTATTTTCATTGTTAAGGCCTAGACTTTTTTTTTCAACAAATTATATTTTTCTAATAATTTTCACAAACAATAGATAGTTCTTCATTCAAAGCATGGGCATCAATATTTTCATCACATGAAGAAGTAGAATCAAAACTATCTAGTTGAGTTTCCGATTGTACCTCAAGGGAGTCATTCCCTTAGACCATGTAGCATTGTGAGTCGGATTCTCCACTAGATTCCTCCGGTAGGATTGGCAATTGAAGCTTGGAGGTGGTTATGGTTGTCAACTTGTTCCACACTGCAAAGGCGGAATCAAGATTAGAAACATGCATAAGATCATCTTTTGAAAGCGTGCTTCTAATGGCCTCAAGGGCTAGTGCATTGGCCTCTATATGCTTGCTATCACTAAGGTAGGATTCCTTGGTAATGGCAAGGTGAACCTTATATCCTAGGGCTTGTAAATAGATGGACATCCTAGTCTTCCAAACAAGAATGTTGGAAGCATCTAACATAGGTGGGGTCATGAAGTCCATGGGTCCAAACTAAATGTGTGCAAACAAGCAAATGCAAACAAGATTAGCAAACAAGGATCTCACTCCTAGGATGTTAAGCCTAAGTATCAGGAGCGTAGGCTCTGATACCAATTGATAACCACCTAGAGGGGGTGAATAGGTGATTATGCTAATCTAGAAACTAAATGCGGAAGCTAAGACAAATTTGCACAAACTTAATACAACCAACAAGTGTAGCCGAATTCCCCGTGAAGGGCTCTGGACTAACTCCTCTTGATTCCCCTAGATAAGGGTTGAGGTGCTATATGAAGCTCTTATGGTTAAGTATAAGTGAGGCACACACATAAGCAAGCCAAGCATATAAAGATGAACAATATGAAATAATGCAAGGCACAAATGCAAGCAATAAGATATGAATGAATGAATGATGCTTTGCACAAATAAAAGAGAGAGAGTTAGAGAGACAAGTGGATCAAACGCAAACACAAGGATATGTTCTGAGGTTCGAGCCCCTAGCTCTACGTCCCCGCCTTCACCGAGAAGGATTTCTAATCCACTAACTTGTCCACCGAGGACTCCCACCGAGGCAACCTCCACCGAGGAGGATTTTTACAACAAGGGAGTACCGAACTCCTCTCTCAAACACCGCCTCACAACCGAGGGGTAGGCCCGTAGCCAAACAACCACAATCACCTCTACCGAAGAGGGATACAAACCACCAAGCTCCACCTCACACAAGAGGGAGCAAACAACAATCTCCACCTCTACCAAAGAGGGAGCAAACACCAACCCAATACAACAATCTCAACCTCTACCAAAGAGGGAGCAACACAAGAAATCAAGGGTTTACAACAAGTGGTATGTCTCAACCACAAGCCTCTTTCCTTTTTCCACAAAACAAGATCCTAATAGATTAGGATAGAAGATAAGCTCAAGTGTGAAAAATAAAGTGTTTTGATCAAAGAAATACTCTTGGGAAAATACCAAATAGATATGGAAATAAAGAACAATAAACCAATTCCCAAAACCTAATTTCTTTGAAAATAACAAAACACTTAGAAACAAATAGATGGATCTTTTTGGCACTTAAAACTCCTTTTAAAACTTGTAAAAACACTTCAGAAAACTAGGAATTTTGTTTTCAAAAGTCTTATCAAAATCCCTAAAGAGATGGGGTATTTATAGCTCAAACAGAAAACTAGCCGTTAGGCTGATCTGTCAGCCTGACAGGCTTGCGGTCGACCGGCCGGTCGACCGCCAACGGTCATAAATATGACCATTGGGCCATCCCGGTCGACCGCCCAGATACAGAGAGCAAAGCTCTCTGGTCCGGTCGGCCGGCCGGCCGACCGTCCCATTGCCTGCCAGACGTGCACAAGGCTGTGCACGTCGGTCGACCGCAACGGTCGACCGGCCTTTGGTACAGCCGACCGTGCGGCCGACCGACCGACCTGGCCTGTCAGCCAAAGTCTGGGTAAAAAAAAAAAGGTTTAAAAATATTTCTTAAAAATTCTTTTAAGTCTTGTAAAAATCCCCAAAAATAGTTTTAACATTTTGCATTGATATATAAACATGTGATAAAAATTTTAACTCAAATATCAAGCAATTTGAACTATTTTTGTGTCTTGCAAATTTTACCAAAAACCAAAAACTGTATTTTATCAAACTTGGATTTTTCTCAATAGGAAATCTGATTTTTCCTAAAACTCATGAATAGACATATCAAAATAAGTTTGTCTAAGATATGAAGCATGTATGTATATAGAACATATCTAATATACATAAAAACCATTTAAACTTGTTTTGATCAATCTATTCATGAAAACCAAATCCAAAACATGAAACGTGTGTGTATTGTGCACTTGAGCATATCAACTATTCTAAACTTTACAAATGGATCTAAACACACTAAACTAAATTAGGATACCTAAGTCTTCTTGACGATCTTCCATCTTCAAGTCGACTCGATCCAAACTCCGTGATCCACCGAGTGCAAAGGTATGATCTTGATGCTCGGGCGCTGGAATCACCATGAAAAGCTTCTAAACTCCTTGTTGAAGCTAAACACCAACTAATATCTTACTAAATGATCTGAAACTTAAAATCACAAGATTATTAGTAAACATAACTACATGAGTTAATCATCATCAAAACTAGAGTGGAAGGCCTCTGGGCCAACAGTTTTTCCAAAAACGAATTTTCAAAACTTTGTTTTTTCGAAACTTGATAAGAAATTTTGTAATAAAATTTGTTTGAAAGCATGAAGCAATATCAAATGTGTGTGTGTGACAATCCCAAAGTTATCAACCTCTATCATCTCGATTTTGACAAAATAGACTATAAATCCTAACTAAAATGGAAAATGTAAAAATACAAATCTTGTAATAGTCTTCTCAACTTGTTTGATCCTGGAGCTCTTCTATTGTGCTGGGCTCTGGGATCCAAATCTTCGCGACTTCCAAATGTGTGAGTCTTATGTTGGAGCCGTCAATCAACCTATGATTTTTACCCGAAATTCATTTAAACAAACTTGTTAAAACATAACTACATATGGTTTGTTATCATCAAAACTTCGGGCTAATGGCCTTTGGGCCAACATCCTATCTATAGGATCTTGTTTTTGTGAGAAAATTTATTTGTGGTCTTTGAGATCACCAAGAGTTGTAACCTTCTTTTCTTTGTTGTTATCCCTCTTGTGTAGAGGTGATTGTGGAGGTTGTGTTTGGTTGTGTTGGTATCCCTCTAAGTGTAGAGGTGATTGTGGTTGGAGTGTAAGCTTTGAGCCTTATCCCTCTAGTGTGAGGTGGTTGTTATTTGGCTAAGTGCCCATCCTTCTAAGTGTAGAGGTGATAGTTATTGTGCCCTGCATCTTGTGTAGAGGTTGTTGTTGTTTGAGAGAGGAGTTGTGTACTCCAAAGTTGTATTACCCAAATTCTCAGTGGAGGTTCCCTGTGTGGGAATCCTGTGTGGACGATATAGTGGAAATCCTTCTGTGTGAAGGCGGGGATGTAGAGCAGTGGCTCGAACCTCAAAACATATCTTGTTGTTTGCGATTGATCCACTATCTCTTACTCTCTCTTTTATATCTTGCATTGATTCATATTGTTTATATCATATATGCTTGCTATTGTTTGTGTGCCTTTCTTGTATTGAACCAAGAGAGCTTTACATAGCACCTCAACTCTTATTTAGAGGAATTTAGAGGAGATAGTTCAGAGTCCGTCACCGGGAATTCGGTTACACTCTTTGGTTACACTAAGTGTGTTGCAATTTGTTTTAATTTCGTATCATTTGTCATTAGATTAGCCAAACACCTATTCACCTCCAGGTGTACTTTTAACATCCAGTATCTGGACGTGCAAATTCGGGATCATCAAGAAGCGACCTAATGAGTGTGTAAGAAAATGAGAAGATGCCCGTGCATATAAACCGTATGTACAAAAGTTAACTGTACTGGAATAAGACAGAAATAACATATGATACATAAATATAAAACAATAAGTCAAATAGCAAAGAAATTAAATGTCCAATCAAGTCAGGTGTCTATCACAGTGTGTGTATGTATCAGGTGTGGGTAGGATAAGTCATGTTAGGGTCCAGTGTACAATCATATATCTATTATAACATGTATATATCTATGTTCAGTCTATAATGTCAATGTAGGATTTCAGTTTTGTTATCAATTATGTCACCGAACACCAATTGCCATATGTAATAGACGCATCCCATACTACGCCTATCACACGTGTCAATCGTGGTCCTATGTTATTGAAACTGATCGGTTGGAGACATGGTCCATGCTTTAAGTGGGTCCCGTACATACCCGGGACCACGGCCCAGATCTTGGCGTTGAATCAGGCCCTACCGCCAGGTAATCAGTAACATAACAGTACTCATAGTATCACTGTGGAACAATACTCATAGTAACATTGTGAACAATAAACAGATAGGATGTCAGTCATCCCTCAGAACCCTACCGTGGAACCGTAAGTCGGCTGCGCAATCTGTATCATAGGTCCACCCAAAATACAGACGATGTCTCCTCCATCAATTTCTCCAATCTCAGTATAAGTTGTCCATTTACATTGTTATTTAATTCAGTTAAATAATCAATGTCCATATTATTAGCATACTGGGATGATACGGTGACAGTGACAGTAACAGTAATCGTATACACGGTGAACAATAATAATAAGTGGACAGTAACAGTAACCGTGTATAGGATGAATAGAGTTGTACCGAGCATTACAGTCTAACGATATTTTTTCAGTAACTTTCAGTAACATTCTAAGATTTATCACAATTAGATCAACTACATGATCAAGTCCAGTCTATGGTATATCAATATTAGGTATAGGCCAACAACGGTAAATTACTACCACATGAAATGACGCCAATAAATGCTCATATCAACTAGATACATAGGTGTACGGTCACTGAATCCATATTTACTAACCAGGGATATTACACTTGAAAAGTAAGTTATCTCCAAGTCTGAGTTTAAATTTGAATTCCCCTTCTTTATCTTTGACTTGGAGCTTAAGCAACCTGGATTTAAGTTGATTTTCTCCTTTATCTCAAATTAGGATTGGGATTATCTCTGAATTCTTGTCTTTTTCTTGATTTCAAATTAATTTAAATCGAAATCTAAATTTAGATCGGATAATTGGATAAATTAGAAACATCCTTCATCCTTATCTTCCTATTTAAATAACTACACACCATAAACAAAAAGAGGGTTAAATAGCAAAACTAAATAAAATATAACTAGGATAAATGTCCAAATATGATAATAAATATGCAAATATGAAATGTAATCAACTACAATAATTAAGATACTTGGCCAAGGAAAATCTAAGCAACAAGTTAAAAGACCACTAACTAGCGCTCAAAATTGAGTTTTCACAGTTAGTCCGTGGGCGCCATGCCCGAATCAAGAATAAGTCTCAAAATTGAGCTTCATGATTGGTTCGGGGGAGCCAACCCTAGATCAAGTTTGAAGCTCAAAACTGAGCTTCAATCTCAGCCAGGGGGTGTCACCCCCGACTAAAACAAATAGCCTCCAGTAGCCAAAACATGTCATGTTGGCTAGGTGAAATGGCGTAGCATCTAGTGGTACCGAGCTGATCTGTTAGAAGTCAGCTTTTGGGAGAAAAAAAATTTGCGGTATATTTGTTTTTGGAATTAAATTAAAAAATAAGATATTCAAAAAAAATGCTCTTACTAATATTAAAGATTTGAAGAGTAAATTTCTAAATATCAAATTTGACAAGTATTTTTGTGTAACTTTCCCCAAATTTAATGCACTGAAAGTTTGAAGGCCCATCTAAGGCCAGGCCAGCTCAGCCGAGCCCATTGCTCACCACCCGATCACTCTCTCTCTCTCTCTCTCTCGATCTCGAGTTTCTTCTCTCTCCGGCCCTGCTGTCGCTTTGCCGCCGGCTCTTCTCTGTAGCGCGAGGAGAGAAGTGAGAGAATCGGCGGTATATTTTAAAGAAGCAGCGCAATAGAGATCTCTCATCATCTCAGCTTGAAATGGAGGTGGAGGTGGAGGCGGCGAAGCCTAAACGGACGGCACACGACGTTCTCGAGGACACGCGTACGGCGATGGAGGAAATCGCCGCCAAGATGCTCTTCATCAAGAAGGAGGCTCGCCCCAAATGCGACCTCAAGGAGCTCATCACCAACATGTCCCTCCTCTTCATCGCTCTCCGCCAGGTCTCTCTTTCATTTTTAAAATTTAAAAAAAAAAAAATTAAAATCCCCCCACCAAGCTAGGGTTAGGGTTTTGAAATCACAAATTCCTATTTTATGGTAGGTGAATCGTACAATACTGCTGGAGGAGGATCGCGTGAAGGCCGAGACAGAGAGCGCGAAGGCGCCGGTGGACTTCACGACCTTGCAGCTCCACAACCTGATGTATGAGAAGAACCACTACATGAAGGCCATCAAGGCCTGCAAGGACTTCAAGTCCAAGTACCCCGACATTGATCTCGTGCCTAAGGAAGAGTTCTTTGCCAGCGCACCTGAAGATATCAAAGGGAAAGCCATGGCCAATGACCCCGCACATGACTTGATGCTGAAAAGGCTCACCTTTGAGCTATTTCAGGTACTCCCTAATCTCTATGTAGTAAATGATAGATTCTTTTTTTTTATTATTATTATTGTCTAGTTCTGTCTTCTTTTACCATATACAGAGGGAAAGGATATAGTTTGTGCCAAAGATTAGTGCCATATTATTCTTGGTTTGGATCAAGGTGTATCTAGAGGTATCAGACATAGGAGAACTTTGGTTTAGTCAAGAAATGTTAATGCCACTAGGCTTAGTGGACAATACTTATGATAGTGGACTGTGATTATGTATACCCAATGGGCAGATACAGTGGATTCTAGCAAACTATTAATATTCATCATGGAGGTTGTGTTTTGTTTGTTGCATAAATCTGTCTATGAAATGCTAAGTGAAACAAGACCCTAATATGAGAATAGAGGCATGATCATACGATAAGATTGAGTTGGGTAAAGAGAACAGAAGATTTTACATTTAATTTTGTCTTTTTTTTTTATGAGAAATACCTCAAAGTTCTTCTCGTATTTATGTTTAATACCTGAACTATTTTTAAGTCCTGTTTAATACCTTGTACTAATTATTTCTCATTTTTAAGACCCTAAACATTTCTTCTGTGTTCCGTATGATATCTTGAAAACATTTAATTCCCCTAATTCCCTCTGTTATATATTCTTCCCAAATTACATAATGAAACCCCTAATAAAAACTGGGTGGTGAAACTCGTGGAAGAGACCGACATTGAAAGAGAAGATGATGGTGGCGACAATAGCTGACAAGGTGGTGGTGCTAGAGGAGGAAGATGATGATTATGGTGCTATTGGGGGGAAGAGAGAGTTTCAGTTAGATTCAATTAGAGATTTTAGGCTTATAGAGGTTGGAGGCTGTTGTGCTTACTGAAGGCGGGATAGGAAATGTACTGATTGTGGATGGAGTTAAGGAAAAGGAGGTGGTGGTGTTAGTGGAGCTGGATTTGAGTTTCTCAAAAGAAAATGAAGAAAATGGTGGGGAAAGATATAAAAGGAAATGGTAGTGTAGAAAAGAAACGATGGTGTGGAGAGTAGGAAGAAAGGGAAAGAATCAGGTTGTATTTGATTAATGTTAGGGTTAAGGAAAAAAAGATGTTAGTTGGAGGGAGAAGAAAAGGACAAAAGGGTCTTTGAATGTCAATTGGAGGGCACGAGTGTTCAATTATTTTATAAGGTATCAATTTGTAAAATTAAAAAAAGTTATAAACATGTGGGAAAATAGTATAGGGTATCAAACTTAAATATCAAGGAAAGTTTGAGATATTTTTCATAAAATAAGCCTTTTAATTTGTATACTTGTTCAAAAATATAAAGAAACTGCTTTAACTTTTAACCCCTTTATCTGTGCAAAATTTTTAACCGGTTTCTTGGTTATTGCCTGATAAGATAATGTCACATAAGGTTTCATGTTTGATGTGTTCCATCATGCTGTGTTTACATGTTGTAACCATCTGAATGAGCAATGGTGCTACCTGTCAACCATGTTTATTATTTGCTGAATATAGTATCGAGTGTCAGTGTGAAATAAGAACCTATGTCTATACCTCTTCTTTTGGTGTTTTCTTACCAACATCTGGACTTGTTAAAATATGAGAAACAAAAGTTCTATTCTGTTTCTCGAAAATTTATCACTATGTTCCTTCGGTTTAGTAGAAAAAGAAAATTTAGTCATGTGCCGGTCTTGAGGAGTGAGGGATTAGATGGATTTTTTTTTCTGTTGACAATTAATTGATTTCGCTGTTTGGTTTCTTGTTCCGGTGGCAATTATTTACCATGTTGCTTCTCAGTTTTACTCTTAAAAAGTGTAAATTTAATAATGTCATCTTAGTTATAATTATTATTTCCTAGTTCAAACTATTCTCTGTTTTTTTTCAATTTATTTTAAATAACTTGTACATTTGATTTCTTTGTACAAGAGAAAAGAACTTTGCAAACTTCATGAACAACTGGAGCAACAAAAGGGAAGTCTTTTGGAAACCATAGCGAACCGAAAGAAGTTCCTTTCAAGTCTCCCATCACACTTGAAGTCTTTGAAGAAAGCATCCTTACCAGTGCAGCAGCAGCTGGGAATTCTGCACACGAAGAAACTTAAGCAGCATAATGCAGCAGAGTTGCTTCCACCACCACTTTATATAGTTTACTCACAGTTATTGGCCCAGAAAGAAGCATTTGAGGAGAGGATAGAAATGGAAGTTGTTGGTAGTATAAAGGAAGCTCAAACTTTTGCCCAGCAGCAAGCTAATAAAGACAATGGTAATCTAAAGAACTCTCTAAATTACCATGCCTCTTATTGGTGCTACTTATTAGGCGACAAGCAGACAGTTCAATGAGAGAGTTTTTCAGCCCATTCTTTCATCAATACCACCAAGCCGCTTATTATAATTTTATCACTGACAAGTAGATGCCATCTTCTTTTTGTATGGGTTTTTTCCTTTTTCTTTTGTGTGTGTGTGTGTGTGTGTGTGTGTGTGTGTGTGTGAGGGGGGGTTACCTTAGTGCAGGTACTTTGTCTTTTTTGTGTTTTATTTTTATGTAGGATTGGACTTCTAATTATTTAAAGGATATTTTTAATCAAAATATAGGATGTCTAATCTGTCGAGTCTAAACTATCAAATGATTAGGAAGTTATTTTCCTCTAAACTATTATTGAGCCATACCTTAAATTCTCTAAGCTGTGCCACTCATTTCAACTTGCAAGAAAGGAACGGTGCACTCTTTATATGAGCACATCAATATTAGGAAGAGGAAGAACAAAAAATCCATTTTGAGAACATTGAACACCAGATGGTCTGTCGTTCCATTCATGCTGGCACTCCTAATTCGTTTTTTCTCTTTCTTATTTACTCTTGGGTTGGTCAAGTAAGGTTCACACATCTCTTTTTTAGATTTTCTTTGCAAGCTCCCTTATAATTTAACTAATCTAACATTTAGTTTCTTTTTTTTTTTTTAGATTATGGGATAAAATAATTTCATATAGTGTACAAGATTTTTCAGTCTCAGTTCTATCAAACTCACACCACATAAATAGCATTTGCTTCCAAAACCATAGAAAATTTGTTTGATGTGCTTGCATTCTTGTCCCCCTGCGGGCTTCATGTGTACATTCTACGAGATCAAATCGGGACAGATTTGAATCTACTAGCTTTGATGGAAGATAAAAGCTAACGAGCATATTATAGTGGGAACTGAGTGAGTTTTTACTAGAAAAAGGATGTGGTATCTATATTTCAAATCATATGTGTCATAGTCATGATATAATATGTATTAAGCGATCTCTGGAACATTGCAAAGAGTTGTCTGCATGTAGAAGTGAAGCTATTTGGTACGTTGTGCGGCACATTTTCGGGTAGGTCTTCTGGAAAGGTGCTTGATTTATGTTACTGTAAAACCTTTATAATTACTTTTTTTTTTATTTGAGGTTTTGGCTGTCACTAACATACCGCTGGACCCCATCAATTACTATATAGAAAGCAGTTCTGAGCTACTATCCTGCAGTCTTCTTTCCTGAAAGAGAAGGCTGAAAAACTTCTTGTTGGCGGCATATCTCTTGTGTGATTGCAAGAGGCTTTGCCAATATGGTACAATGATACTCATCTGCCCTACAACTGCCCTACAACTTTAGAGTAATCGTATACTCAGACCAAGGTTTAAGGTTTTGCTTGTTTCAGCTAGATTTGATCGTCTTGTCTCGGTTTTAGTGAGCACTTGTCTAAAATTGACATGAAATTTCAGTTTCCGTAAGTGCCACACAGTTTCAATAAGATTCAAATAAAACATACTCAAACCTAAAAAAATTCAAAACGAAGAGGGGAAAGTGTAATGTTCCTAATTAATAGTTTCATTTCCTTTTAACTTCTTAGTTGTTTGAAATTGATATGTCCTAATTATCCATTATTTTCTATAATAGTTTTATTTCTACACCTTGTATGTGCAAATTAGATGTTTTAATTTCCTTCTGATTATAATCTTAATTTAACTTTTAAATTGATGATGTTCATCTAGTTTGGATTAACTTTTGGGTTAACTAGTTGAGTATGATGAGTTCAAATCTCTTGATTTGCATATACAGGGTGCCTTGTTTATGCAACATATATAACTTTATATCATTATATGTGTTGAAGCTCTTTATCATGTATTGGGAGGTTCCAAACTATTTTGTCTTGTTCTACACATTCTCAAAGGGCAGTGGATGAAAAATCACAAGTTTGGAGATTATTTACCCATCCATCAAGCAATCCATTCTTGTTTTATTCACAATAAACCTTTCAATTTGTAACCACATGCGGGATGAGCAAATGATCTTTAAAACCCATAATTTTTAATCCCCAACTCCTTGAAGATAAGTAGATCGCGTCCCCATGGATGATCCACAAGTGGGAAAAGAGGTCTAGCACATATAAAGTTATATATGTTGCAACATCTCTCTCTCTCTCTCTCTCTCTCTCTCTTATCTATTCTCTCTCTCTTATATATATATATATATATATATATAATATATATATATATATATATATAATATATAGTATATATATATAATATATATATATATATATATATTATATAATATATATATAGCAAAAAATGCAAATGATGGATCCTGTGGTTGGATATCTTGATTTTCCAATTATAATTTTCTAAATTGAAAACCAGTTTCAGATAAGCTAATTTACTTCCCCCAAAAAAAAAAAAACAACAAGAAAAAAAAAAACCACACACACACACACACACACACACACACACACACACACAAAAGATTTTAAGCCCTCTTGAAACAGTAGATTGCACTGAGCAGTAAATTATTTAAATTTGGTTAGCATGTTAAGAATGACAACCGTTATATCTAGATCTTCTTTTCAATCTTTACAATATAGTTTGATTGGCAAAACATTGATAATAGAAAGTTATATTGCCTATTGTTCAGGTACAACGATAAATACAGAAACCAGCAGGTTGGATGATGATGCACCTGATGATGAGGAAGATGGCCAGAGGAGAAGAAAGAGGCCCAAGAAGACCGTGGTTAAGGACAACAACGATCAGTCAGGAACTTACCAATTACATCCACTCAAAGTCATTCTCTTTATATATGATGATGATGATGATGATTCGGAAGCTAAACCTTCAAAGCTGATCACCCTGAGATTTGAATACTTGGTGAAGTTAAATGTTATATGCGTTGGAATTGAAGATGCAGAGGAAGGAGATGACTACAATATCTTGTGCAACCTATTTCCTGATGACACTGGCCTGGAGCTACCCCATCAGGTAAACATCTTTTGCTTAGAATTCATGCTGGACTTGCTGGCTTCATGCTTACCAAAAATGTATCATCTAAGCAGTTTACCAACACTTAAACTAACTTCTAGCATCATGGAGCTAATATGTATGAGTATGACCTAGGAAGTTGTGGCTGTGTAATTATATAGACTTTTCCAGAAATGTCTGTTCACGGTGAACTATTAGCTGGTCCTGTGGGAAAATATGCTTTAAACTCTCTTCAAAATCATATGCAATGAATCATCATCATCTAGGACTTTCCCCATCAACATGGGATTGCTATGGAGTAACATTTCATGAAAGATTTGGCAAAATTTTACAAACGACCCAATTTTAACTTTCTTAATTAGTGCTGAATTCTTGGTCATGAAAACTATTAGCAAGACAGGGACTTTCAGAATGAGTTGGGAATGAGTTGGCATCCTCCAAATTCTAAAATCTAGAAGAAGGGAAAAGATAGAGAAATTGACGCGAGGATTACATCCAACTTTGAGAAGCACGAAAAAGTTTAGAGCCAAACCGACACATTCCCAGATCCTATGCAATGAAAAATTTTGCAAAAGAAATACCTTAATTGGGCAGATAGTCAGGTGGCTTAAATAGGCACTTACCGGGAGCCTAGTTGGTTGCCTGTGCGGATAGCTTAAAGACAAAAAATGCCCAGATGCACCCACACAGTAGGTTTGTATCTTGCTAGTGAGATGGAACAATGAACTAAGCAAATTATGAGAAATTGCTTGCATGTTATTATAGTTACATGTAGGGTGGCACTGTGTAGAGTAAGCTTAGTGTAAAGATTTACCCTTGCCTTTACCTAACTGTTTGGAAATTTCAAATTATCCTACCCTAATAGGTAAAAGGTAAAATTTTGTCTTATTCATTGCATTGGATAAAATAGTTAAAAGAATCCTATAAAAAAAATTTATTTTCAATGATAATAGTAACCAAACAATGTGTGAGATACCCATTCCCTCCCTTGTAAGTTCCACTATGTTTTTTCCTGTAAACTTGTCATTCTAGGTTCATATTTCTCTTTTATTTGCTCCACTTTTTTTTAAGCACCAAAGCATTCACTTAAGGGAATCTAGTAAACTAAGATACTTTCCTAAGCAACTAGGTTATAGGTGATGTCTCTGAAAGTCTAGCAAGCTAAGACGGGCCAAGGTGGATATGCTGCAGAATCTAAGAACACTGATTGAGCGGATACCAAAATGGACTCCAATTAATTTATCTACTTTTCATTATGCCATATTCAAGGCTATATTGCACCTGGGCTCAAAAACTCGACGGAGTCGGATATGACTCGGCCGAGTCATATCTGGAACTGAGGGTGGCGAGACGAGATCGAGACGCGATTCAGCTTTTGGGCGATTTCTTCTTGGATCGGCCACGACTTGGTGTTGACTCAGTCGTCTCGGTCGATTCACGAAACGGATTGGGTTGAGTCGGCCGAGTCATCACCGAGTCAACTTCGAGTCGGATTAAAAAAAAAAAAAATCCCAACCCGTGAACTCGGTTATAAAAGAAAAAAATAATTTGCACTTACCACCCGTGATCTGGATCTAGGTCCTCGCCACCGTCGTCTTCCTTCGCCCGCCCGCCGTCGTCTATCGCCTGCCGTCGCTCGTCGTCGCCTCTGCCTGTCACCGTCTCCCCCTCCCTCCCTCCGTCTCTCTGTCCCGATCTCTCTCAGTCGACTGAGAGAGATGGGGACAGAGAGGGAGAGGGTGAGTGAGAGGGAGAGGGTGAGGGGGGAGAGAGATCGAGAGAGAGATCAGTTGAGGGAGAGAGAGACATACAGAGAGAGATAGAGAGATCGGTTCAGGGAGAGAGAGAGAGGAGGGAGAGAGAGAGAGCTATCTGTCTCTTATCTTTTAATTTTTTTAGGTTTTTCTCATATTTACCCCTTAAATCTTTCATATTTCTAAATTTACCCCTTAAAGCGGCATATTTCATAAATTTACCCCCAAATCATCATATTTTTTCAATTATCTCTCAAAATAAATTTGTTTTGGACATGTGATACATGAATATTGATGTCTTAATTTTTTTTAAGATTTGTCGCGATTTTTTTAGAATTTTTTGAACCTTCTATGTAGTGTTTTGCACGTATTGCTCGAGACCGATCCGAGACGCTGCGATCGATCGTCTCAGTGCCTGCCGAGTCGGCGACCGAGACTACGACTTTGAACCATGTATTTAGTGTTCTAAATATCAGATATCAGCAATATATCGGTCGGCAAAAATTATATACCGGATATCGAATACTGGGTGATATATCGCGATATGGTACTAAATACCGGTTGATATATCAATAGTCAATATATATAAGACATTATTAAAATAAATAAGTTATTATCAAAACATCATATAAAAACATCATTGAAATATCACAATGAACATAAAATAAAATAAAATGATCTATCAAGCAAAAAAAAAATTATCCAAATAACTAACCATACTGGCCGATATATCAGATATTTCATCTCAGATATTGGCCGATATATCGGCCACGTGGCGATATATCGGCCCATATCGGTCCAAAATGATATTCGGTAAATTTTTGCGCTTATCGTATCGTTTTGGATAAAATACTGGTATATCGGCCGATAAACCGATAAATCAGCCGATATTTAAAACAATGCATGTATTGCACACATACTTCGATTAAGAAGCCATATTGATGTCAAATATGTATCTGATACTTGGATACTCTAATAAAATGCTTGATGGATACTTGCTGGATATACTTCTACTATATACTAAATCTTATTATGTATCCTAGATAGGGCGGAACCAGAAAAAATTTTGGGGTGGGCTGCATTTTTTATAACATATACTTATGATTATATGAATTTATCAAAGAATAAAACAGTATTCTCCACTAATCATGAGTGAAATAGGAATAAATTTGTTAAAAAATAACCAATATAAAAGGGGTCTAACACAATATATAAAAAAGAAAAAAAAATAAAAATGGGTTTACGCCTATATATAAAAAATGGGCCTGGGGTGTAGCTCACTAAGGGTCCGCCATGATCCTAGACATATCAAAGTCATATCTAAGATGAGTAAGTTAGACATTCTGAAGACTGAAATGATAGTTTCACAATTTCATTCAATTTATGGATAAGTTTTTATTGTTTGTCCACACTTTTTTAATATAAATATTTGATATTTCAGCCTTTCAAGTAATATCGATGTATATAACTTGTGTGTCCCTTTAACTGTCATGGTCATGCAAATTCAATGTGGCAGATAAAATCATCAACGCACTTAAACCAATTTATTGTTGTCATATCCACGATGTGCCTGAATCTTGGACTTTTTAGATTTTCCATATCTGCTACTGAATATGTCATGTTTTATCCATACTCCATACCTGTATCAGTGCAATATAGATTTAAGCAAGGTTTGAAATAATGCCCGATACTGATACTTTGGCCCGATACTTATAGTGCGGATATGACCCGATATAAGTGGAATGATACCTGATATTGCTGATATGACAAAGATAAAACTAGCGATAAATGACCAATATTTTCGATATCGATACCAAAATACTATTACCAGTACTGTTTCAAATACCGAGATTTCAAAACATGTATTAAATGAGTTGCATTAATCAAGTGTTTCTGTCAAAATTCTGTTTTTCTGTTAGTTGTTTTCGTCAAAATATTAAAGAAGTAAATTGCTTTAGAAACTAGCTGAATGCTTGGATTGTAACCTGAGAAACATGTGGTTTGTTGTTTGATTATGATCTAGGTCATTAGAAAAGGGGGAAAAAAAAGGATAAGTGGTTCATACAGGGGCAGTTTTAACTGACATTACAAAAATGCATTCCACTACCAGTGCAGCTCTCAGGCTTTTAGTTTGTGAGTTTTCTTTGCATCAAATGTTTACGTTTCTTATCTGATCATTATGGTCTTTTATTTGTTTGCAGAAGGCAAAGCTTTATGCAGGTGACGCTGCATATATTAATAAGAAAACTTCTCGACCATACAAGTGGGCACAACATTTAGGTGGGATTGATTTCTTGCAGGAGTTGCCTCCTCTGCGTGCATGCAGTGAAACTCTAAATAGCGAAGCACTGAAAAGTGGTGGTATTCATTATGGACTTTCACTTTACCGTCATCAGAACCGAGTACAAACTGTCGTGCAACGGATCTGTTCTAGGAAAAAGGCTCAAATGGCTCTTGTGTGAGTCACTGCTCTGTGAATTTTGTAGTATGGTGTTGTTACCGATTCAAAAGAACAATTATTGGAAAAGTCCAGCAGTGCATGGCTCGCTAATGATCCTGGCTTCCATCATTTTTTTTTGCTTGGCTTTTATATAATTATAGTTAGTGAGTTCACTTTGCTGGGAGATATGAAGCCTTTAATGCTGAAAGCTTGTGAGAGTATTAAATTGTTGGTTGTGATTGTTTCTCTAGCGATTGTGTTGGTACCACCTGCTTTTTATATATCCAATGTTTTCAGAATTGTCCTGATTTATCAATGGTTTTGTTATCTTCTAATACATGTCATTTCAATTTTTTCATTAAGGCGTCTTGTTTTGAAGGTTTGGAATCTTTTATTTTCTTACAGGAAGCAGCTTGATTCCTTGGCGAAACTCAAAATGCCACAGTTGATGGATGAAAATGTTCCATGGGCCTCACACACCCCTTCATGTACTTTGCAACACTGGTCTGCAGTAGGGCTAATTCTTAACTCTTCTTCTGTTATTGCTGCGGAAAAAGTTGCAAATTCAGTTGGACCTGATCGGGAAAGGAGATCTGTGACTCCTTGGGAAGAAACAGAGAGTGCAAGGGAAGATGGAGAGCTTCCAGTTGCACCTCCAGCACCAACCTCATCAGAGGATTCTAGAAAGACCAGTTTCAATGGTTTCTCTGAGCTTGAACATTCTAGAGGCTTGGCATTGATTACAAAAAGCTTAACACCTACCAAAAAACTTAAATCTCAAAGTTTCAGCAAGTATGATGATGATTCAGAACTTATGCTGGACAGTGAGAGTGATTTGGAAGAGGAAACATGCCCAGATTCAGAAACTGAAGATGCGAGCATGGTTATTGAAAAACCATGGGAAGACCATGCCACCAGAGAGTTCCATCTGGTACTAAGTAAAAAGGACAGAAATGAGTGTAACATAAAGCTGGAAGCAAAGGTAACATCTATCTGTATTCCCACTTCTTTCTCTCCTAATTAATACTTGACATGAAATGCATTTCAATTTTGATAGATCAAGATCAGTTTGGAATATCCTCTCAGGCCTCCTCTTTTTAGTTTAAGCTTGTCCGATGGATCTTTTGGCAGCACAGAATGGTTCAATGAACTTCGTGCCATGGAATCAGAGGTATGCAGTTGTTGCTTAATAATGGTTATTTGGAACAATCTAATCTGTTTTCATCTTTTAAAATTTTGCTTTAAGCTGGGACCTGGATTTTCATGGTTTGTATATGGTATACAGGTCAATCTTCATGTCCTTAAGATTCTACCTTTGGAATGTGAAAACTACATCTTAGCTCACCAGGTGCATTGTTTGGCTATGCTCTTTGATTTTCATATTGATGTGAAAAATAATAAAAAAATGAGTACTACAGTTATTGATGTTGGACTATGCAAGCCGGTTTGTGGAACATTGCTTGCAAGATCGATCAGGGGAAGGGATCGGAGAAAGATGCTTTCTTGGAAGGGCATGGCTTGCAATCCAGGCTACCCTTGCTAGTTCTTGGGGCCCTTTTAACGTGTTTCATGCATGCCATCCAAGAAATGCTACCGGCAATCTGTGTGAGAAGTTACTGGGTTCAGAAAATGACGCTAGATCTGTCGGAGGAACTATAATTGGTAGATTTATGAAAATTTTACATCAATGGCTTGGTTTATTTATTTATTTTTCCCGAGTTTGTTGTTTCAGTTAAATGATACTGTCAAGGACTTTCTACAAAAGGGATCAGAACTTATCTCAGAATGATAGTTGTAGATCTGTTGAGGGAAGAGTACTTGCTAGAACTCCTGAGACATAAAGGGTGTATGTTTAGTATGTCAGAGCAATGAGACCCTGCATGATCTGTCTGAATGGATCAAGTTTCAGGCTGAGAATTCTTGGGTAGAATTGGCAGGAGTGTGATGTTGGCCAGAATTTGTAAGCTTTTAAGTTGGTCCCTGTGATTTAGGTCCTTGGTCAGTAAAAACATATACCAGCCAGATTACAAATGTTTAATCAGAAGGATGTTTATGGTCGGACTTTTAATATTCTTGTTGGCACTTTCATATCATTTGTTGTATTTCTATGTGATCTACTTCCAGTCCCTTGAATGATGGATGAACGAGTTAATCTTGATCTCTTTTGGGAGAGGTGGGTGTTGCACAATGTATGGATAAGTAAATTTGTTTGGTATTATTGTCAGCTGCCTCCGACTGCCTCAGTGTGGAGCCAGGAATTCTTATTGAGGAAAAAATTGCTTGTTCCTGATTGGAAAAAAGGATGAGAGACATAGATAATGCCTCCTTGGACATTGCTGTGAAGGATGTGTATTCTAAACATATTGTTCGGATGAATGCTGTTCAATTTTCTTCGTTCGTGTCAGTATCTGGGGTACTGTCTGTTGGGTCATGTTAATTTATTAC
Source organism: Agave tequilana (assembly GCA_038442645.1). NCBI lineage: Eukaryota > Viridiplantae > Streptophyta > Magnoliopsida > Asparagales > Asparagaceae > Agave > Agave tequilana. Next base: position 58,815 of record JAVJIF010017293.1, read on the forward strand.
TGATAGAACGGTTATTTATCATCATAACCTGAAATAACCTTTTTTCATTCTTTGTTTGATATCTTGGTCCTTTTTAGCCATGCTAGACTAGCTTCCTTTGCATCTAGTTTCATCGGTTGGGCTTGAATCAGATATGGAGAAGTGTGACTGTAAATGATGTAGAAATCGTGTCAGTTTATGCATATTGCCATCTGTTTTCTTTTAGCTGGAGCAATGTGTAGGATGAATCTTCTTTGTTGGAATTCATTGGAACTGAGATCTGATGATGGTAACAGTTACCAGAACCGAATCTGGTCTGTTTCCTCTTCATTGTATTTAGAAGGCATGTTTCTTTTGTTTGGTGTTATGTACAAATGTACAATTGCTCGTGTCTGTAGGAGTAGTTTATTAAACATCATCAATGTTTAAATGAGGTGTTGATTTTTTTCCCCAAATTACTGCAGCTCGGTTTTGGCTGCTCTCTTGGACGCAGCTTTATTTGCCTAACAATGTCATGTTTCCATTTCTGTTTGCAGCTCATATCGCTGAAGAACCGGCAACGTTTATCTGCTGTTGGTTTTTTTGCTCCCCTGAAACGAAGGCTGTACGTCTGGTCTTAATGTAGAGGCTTTCTATTTCTCAACATTTCTTTTTAACCATTGATTCAGGACTCAAGAGCTGTTCTTCTGGGATTAAACCATTATTATTGCATAAATGATGATTCAATTTAGGTTATTATAATTTTGTAGAGCTAGGGAAAAAAAAATAGTACTTAGAAGGAGAAAGCACACATTTAATACGAATCAATATTCTGGTTTCAAGAGTACATTGTAATAATAGGTATGAATCTACTAAATTAAAAACAATATCAGATTAACAGTTTAAAATCACAGTAAATAAAATAAAAAGAAAAGAGTTTAGCCTGATAATTGAAGCGTGATGAGCTTTGTCTCAAGATTCAAATTGCCCCTCCTTAGGGTTTCGCAACAATGATTCTAGAGATACAGCGACCCTCGGCACGGACTTTAAGAAGGCTTTGCAAATTCTTCTTAAGCATTCAGGGAATCATAGAGGAAAAAAAACTTTGAAAGAGAAAATATTTTAGAACAGAGAGGCAAAGAGAAGTATCTTAATTGTTTTGTCTTCTACACTCTTCAGAAGGTGAATTTATAGGGTTCGTAAAAGCATGTTTTTACCTGGTCAAAGATTTAGATCCAATTAGTTAGTTGGTGATCCATTTAATCTGTTGCAGATCCGATTAAAATTTGTTGGTAACTGGTTGCTGAAGTACGTGTAATTTCGAATTGTTCTCTGAAGCAGATCACGAGTTCGCATTGCTTCGAGTTCAAACTCTGTTGTCACATTGTATCATTTCCGAGCCCAAACAGTCACTCAGAGACCACTCCGTTGCTGCATCGCTCCCGAGGTCAAGTTGTCGCTTCGAGGCCACTACGGAATATTGTGTCTCAGAGGCCACTCAGGGACCAGTTGTCACTCAATCCAAAATGTAGTAGCCGGTCACGGGGCCAGGTGAACGGAGCTGCATTCGTCTCCGCAGATCGTGGGCACGCGCGTCCCAACCCGGCCTAGCGCATGTGCACGTGTGTGGCAAGGTGGCCCATGCCCAACACTTATGATAATAGACTATAGAGGAGTTGGTATTTATACCACTCAACCTCTTTCGGTCTACCAACGCGGGAGTAAATTTCCTTCACAAAATGAGTATCAAGTTACAAAACTCCTACATACATCACAAATAAGCATTTGGCACGCAAATTAGCATGGTTTCAATTGAGATTTGGCTGCGTAGATTAGAGAGGGAAAGCATTAGAAAGAAGAAAGTATATATATAATTTTGAATGATGATAACAGATTAAAATAATTAAACAGTTTAAAGAGAAATCAACTATATCTCTCAGTATTAATTCTTCTTTTAACTCTTACATTCATAAAAGAATAACCAATTCTCTTCTCTTTAACAATTCATTAACCTCTTCTAAGGTAATGAGGACAACAAAAAAACAAGGGACAACTGCAAGATAATTTATTCATGAATATTGTATTGGGGTTTTAATTTATTTTTATAACTGTATATTCAAATTTAATTGGCTAGAACCTTTATTTTATTAGGATAATTAGAAAAGATTGATAAAAATAGAAGTAAAGTTTGAAAGGAGCGAGAAGGGCTTGTAAATATCTAGATAATTTTTTTCATTGAAAAGTGTATCTTCCTTTTGTTTTTTAAAAAAAAAATTGAATAGATAAATAAATTATCTATCTTAAATTCCCAAATTTTAGGTTATTAGTTATCATCATCTATTTCAAATTCCTAAATTTTAGGTTTCAAATTCCTAAATTTCTGGTGTGTTGTTTTTATTGTTTCCTTTTCTTTTCTTCTTTTTTTCCCCCTCTTTTTTTCCTCATGGACATAGGGGTAAGCCTGCCAACGGGTCGGGTTCAGAGTTGACTCGTCTAGGCGGGTATGGGAAGGAATATTCTTGAACAGTACCCGTATACCCGTTAACCTGTACATCCGAATAGTAAATGAGTCGGATCTGATTTTACTTGAACCGCACCCGATTACCCATTTACTTATTTCAAAACCTAATTATAAATATCTGCAGAGGTACGAAACCCTAAATCTCCACTTCTTACCCTAATCCCCCTCTCCTCGTCGCACTTTCTCAGACTCCCTCTCCTCGTCGTGACGTCGCCGCCGGAGCTCCCAGGGCAATCGTTGACGAGCATTGTGGCGGCGAAGGCGACCGGATTCACGACGACGATGAGCGAGACGACCCACGTGTGGTCGGACCGCCGATAATACGGTGGTCCTCGTCCTCGACGTCTTACAGGTCTATGTGGTCGGTCGGCGGTGGTGAGGATCCCCGGCAGCGAGCGAGGGACATGAGCTGCAAGTTGGGGTGCAGCTCATCGGGGTGATGTTATCCCTGTCCTCCATTAGAGGATCAGGGGTTTTGTTGCTCCTTGGTTCTTCAATTTACGGTTTCGGGTCCTGGTAAATGAGTCTGGACATGCAGGTAAAGCGGGTCCGGGTGTGGAAACTCACCCTTAGAACCCGCGGGTAAATGAAACAGTAGGTCTGTAGACATAGGTCGGGTTCAGGGCGGGTACGGGTGGTATCAGATCCAGACCAGATTACCCAAGGGGCTACCAGACACGTCCCGTTTATCCGCAGGTCTGAAGGTGGGGTCCAACACCCGGATTCACTTTATATAAATTTGCTCTTTAAATTGAACACATGCCACTTGCATATAACATTAATGTATCTTTGCTCACTTCTACTATACAAAGCAAGCTATTCGAAAAAAAAATGAAATTTGAAGGTGGAGCTAATATACACTTGCCCAAGACACAAAAATAAAAGAAAAAAGTTTACTTAATATAACAAAAATGTTACTCTTTCGTACTCGGATGCCTTAACATTTGATGATCCCACAACTAATTATAAAGTCGTCATATTCCAAAAGTGAAGGTATTACAAAGAAATTATTTCAAACGGTCATCTCGTTGCACCTTAATCCAAATAAATAAATAAATAAACATTAAATTTTCTTTAATGCGCACGAACTTATGCGTTACAAATCTATTATAACTTTTAAAGATTTTCTTAATTATTCAATCGTCTCAAAATTCATCTTTTTCTTGGTCGCTTCGGCATGCACCACAAGATTGAAAATAGAACCTTCTTAACTTTAAAGATTGGTTAAAATGGAAAATTTCATTCAACAGAATATTTTTCTTGGTGAATACACACAGAAAAAGTCGGTAGAGTGAATACTTCTGACCAACAAAGAGCCTATTTGTTTCAAAGTAAAAAATCAGATGTCTGATAGTCGATCAAATCATGCAGCGTTTTCTCTTGATTCACTGCACCTGCAGTGTGAAAAAATCAGAGGTCCCATCAAATTCAAAGCTTTCGCAAGTGATTTCTATAGATCTGAATGATAAATATTTTTCAAACGCAACAAAAATTCGATGCGAAGAAAATGTGTCAGTTTTTACAATTGAAATCCAGTCTTTCTTTGCCAAACAAACATGCCCTCAGAACAACGCATCACCCATTTGCTGACTGAGAATTGTGGGCCCATTTGTCCAGATGCGCCTACGTGTTCAATACGTTGGTGAATAAATGGGTGTAATAAACTATGTTGACTAATAAGTTCTTCTTCCAGAAGCCGTACTTCAAACGAGTGTGGCCTGCGGCCCTTAATCTCTTCTCCACTCACTATGGGAAGGGATCGAGATTCTTTGCCATCCTTCGACTCTTTCCCTCAATCCTTCAAATTGCTCAACAGGAAGAAAAATCCCCAAATTTGGGGGTTAGGGTTTTGGGGTCTGAGGATGAGAGGATGTTGGATCCAGAAGCGGCGAGCCCAGCTCTTTCTCTTTGTCGCGGGCGTCATCGCCCTCAGCATGACAGGTTCGCCTTCTCTTTACTACTTTCATTCTAATGATTTATCAAGAGTTTGCTGTTCTTTTGATTTGTATGTGATTGGTATATCGAGTCAGTCGAATTGATGTTGGGTGGTGTTCTTCGTGATTTCTCTTGATGGAAGATCCATTTATTTGATTAGGTCACATGTTTTGTTGAGTTCGATGTCAATTCAGTAGGATTGAGTTCTGAAGGAGAATTTTTGAGGAATAGGATTTAGTGGATGTTTAAGGGCAGCTTGTGCCTTGAGATGCTTGGGAACAAGCTGGATTATGTATCTTATGTGATTATTTTGGAGGTCTTTTAAGGCCATTTATGTTACCGTTAAAATAGGTTTAAATTGACAAAATCTCAAAGTTTTGGTGCTGGGAACCAAAGGATTAGCTGTGGACATTATATGGCTACTAACATCCACACTAAATGGGAATGAGAATGGAGATGGTGGATCTTGTTCACTCAGTTGTCTAGCCCTCTTTGGCGTAAAATTCCGTCCTTTGGTTCTCGCACCATTAACAATAAGAGCAAGTCTTCTGTTTCCATTACTAGCATTAGATTTTTGGAGCACAAAATAATCAATGCTTTTACAGGGAATTGGGAATTAGGGTTTTGACAGAGAAATGGAAAAGAAAGATTAGGATTTAAGAAAAGATAAGAAAGGAGGATAAATTTAGGCTTCACACCCCTTACACCACGAGCTTCACACCCAATCTCAAGAACTCAAAGCTCAAGAAACTTAAACTGAAAAGTTTTAATTCATTAATTGTCTACTGAATAAAGAAGTTTGGGGGTCTATTTATAGGCTTTACAAAAGTCAGTTCTCGGATATAACCGATGTGGTACTAAAGACAAAATAAAAGAAAACACTAAACCCAAAATAAACTAAGGCATAAAAAAAACAACTAGCACTTGTGTGATGTCCTCATCAACATCTGCCTTTGGAAAAATAAACAATAGTAGAAGGTGGATTGAGAAGATGGACATGCCCTTTTATTTTGTAAAAGGTTTTCCCCCCTAAAGAGCCATTGGATTGTAAAAGGATGTTTTGTTTAAAGGGAGCCATTGGATGTGAATTAATGTTTATCTTTACAAAGATTGGACATGAAGGCATCATTTTATCCATAAAATACTAGAAAAGTATAGAGAAATAGAGGAAATGAAGGGTTGTGGAAGGCCTTACTCTGGAACATTAGGATGGTTATCATTGAGTGTAGAAGGTGGATTGAGAAGATGGGTGTGCCCTTTTATTTTGTAAAAGGACTTTTCATATTATCACTATTATAATCATTAATAACTTAAACGACACAAAGAATAGGTTTTACTACATGGTGTAATGATTAATTGTTGGTTTTCACCAGGTTATACATCATATTAGATAGCTACGAATATTTAGCATCATATAAATTTTATGTGGCCCTCTTGCAGAACAACACATGCTATTTATGATCTTGCACTGAGAGAATCTAAAGTCAATTAAATGATATTGCCACATCCAATTTTATTATCTAGTGTTATAAATTGTAAATATAATTATATAGGGTGAGTTATAATAGCCGAGAGTGAAATATAAACGATTGATTAAAAGAAGGGTTGTAGGGCTTTCTATTCACTTTTAATAGCACACTAAAGAGAGAAGAAAATGATGGAGCAGATGACTTGGATACGATAAAGCTATTCTAAAGCTTCTTCAATTGTATAAGTAGAATCTGTACTAGCTGTCTGCCTAATCTGTGTCGTGGGTTATACTACAAACTTATAAGATTTGGATTTAATTCAAAATAATATTTAATACATGTACAACTATTAAGATTTTCAAACAATATTAGCTACTAGAGATAAGAGAGGCGAAGGGAACTTATCCTCACTTTATGTTTTTGAATGGGAAGGTAGAGAGTCTGGAGACGCATGTGCAAATGCATCCATCTGCCAATCCATGTTATTTTAATACATAGATAATCATAATCATGGTCTATGGATTTAAAGAGAGATCTTATTTGATTTTATGGACATATATTGACAAGTACTTTTATTCCACTCAGGTAAAAAAGAATCTTTAAAATAAAGGGTAGGAAATAATTTTCCCTTAATAAACATAAGAGTCCCAACTTGATGGATATCTTACTTCATTTATATTCTGAAAGCCAACTCAAAATTATTCAATGGTGTTATTTTGGCATTGAACTTTCTTTAAGTTGGACCAAAAAACCTAGAGAGTTTGTTCAACCTCAACAAATCACCATATAACTACTATTCCCACAACAAAAGAGTTGAGCATAATAACGACGAAAGAATAGAAAGAAAGGCAAAGATAATATTTCTTAGAGTGACGAGTATCCCCACAATGAGAGTAACGAACAGGGCTCTTGTCACTTCCAAGGAAGTTGAAAACAATCGAACAAGAGTGGAACTAAGTATTCAATTTAAAGAAACCTTTAGAGAAAGAAGGAAACTAAGCTTCATGCAAATTCTTTTCTACTATGGGTCAAGAGGGCTTGACCAAGCTTTTGTGCTTCCAAATAACTGCCTCGTAGTTTTCTCCGAATTGTTTCTCCTTCACATAACTGAAGGTGAGGACTCCAACATCCTGTAAAGATTTGACTTTATCCATTGTTCTACATCACAATTTCTACTGTCTGCTTGCATTTATTCAAAGGAAATGATGTTTATGAGCGGAAAACTCATTTTTCAAAATGAGCTACCATGAGATAGAGAACTTGTAAGGTCCACCTAGTTAATGGGAAAAGTAGGTGTGCCTCGCTACTTCCTATCTCTTTTATCTCATTTTGCTTAATAAGCTGTCAGCACATAAACATTATTTTCTTATACGAATAACAACATGTTCTTCATTGCTACTCATAATTTCACTTTAAACTCTTTGATGTGAGTGTGTATTGATGAGTATAATATTAGTGTGGTCCAATGGACCCAAGGCTAGGCAAGGAAGAGAAAGGAACCACTAGTCGAAGTAGTTGCACTCGTAGTATTCGAGCACAGCTGGGATCAAGCAGGGGGTTTCTCTTATCTTCTCAAGGAGGATCTATCGATCAGAATCTTCCCCAGTAAGGATTCCCAGTATCCAGTTCAGCAACCTCCTAATTAACTCCGACCATTCACAACGGTCAGACCCCTCTCCTTTGTTTATAAATATATAGAGGAGAGACCCCTTGGAGGGAGGTGAGATTCTTCACTCAGTTCTCTTACAATTAATGTCCCTCTTCTCTTATTGACTTGATTATCGGAGGGGCTTCGTCGGGCCCAAGACCTAGTGATGCTAACCCTTCTTTGTGGCTTGATGGCTTTCATGCAAAATTTTGCGACCTCCATGATTCAAGGAAAGGACATAAATTCTTTAATGAATCTTAGGAAAAACTATGGAAGTTAATCCGGGACTTTATCAAGCAATTTGCTAAAGAAATGATCGAGGCAGAGAATGTTAATCAAGCCACGATGATCGCTGCAGTAATCAAAGCTGTTCGATTTAGGGGTTAAAGGACTCGCTGATAAAGTCAATACCTCAAACTTGGGTGCAGTTAATTGTCAAAGTGAACAAGTATATTCGAGTGGAAGAAACTCAACAAGAGGCAAAGCAGCAGGAGAGAGAAGATAACGACCATCTCAAGGAAAGGAAGGGCAATAACAATAATTTTCAGAAGAATGATTGTCGAGGTAGTGGTCGAAAAGGCTATGGGAGGAATGAGCAATCCACGACTTTGAATACCCGGCGTGAAGACATCTTAATGGAGATAAATAATCGACATTATTTTAATCACCTCAATCTTTGCGGGAATTGAGCCCAGGGAAAGAGCCAAACAAGTCGAAGTGGTGTAATTTCCATAAGGGCTATGGTCATGACACTGAGAATTGTAGAAGCTTAAAGTGGCAGATCAAGCAATGGATCAAGTAAAGACATTTTTCAGATTTTGTTAAGGACTCAAACAAACCTGATTGAAGAGTAGACGCTCAAGATTTTAGGAGGAATGATAGGACAAACGAGATCAGTGAACTGATAAACGCAAGGTGAGCTTGGAGAAGGATGTGCCGATCAAGGGTATAATATCATGAAGATTGAACTGGGGGACAGAAGATCCCATTTTCAAGGATGAGCCAATCATGGGTATAATACCATGAATACTGAACTAGGGGCAGGAGAGCCCATTTTCAAGCAACAATCGCTCGAACAATACTTGACTGCTTTTGAATTTGCTTGAATATGATTGCGATGCGATGGTGCTTTCTTTTCATTTTTCAGTTAGCTCAACAAATAAAGGGGAAAGAGTGATGGATCACGGCGTGTGAGAATGACTTCCACAATTCTTAAGGAGGTTTGATTCCATTTTTTGATTTCTCCAAAGAAGTTATTTTTTAGTCTTTCCAACGCTTCTTTCCCACATAATAAATACATGTTGTTATGTAGCATGTTTTTTTTTCCTTGATTGTGTCCTCATATAATAGCTTATTCATTTTCTTCTTAAACGTGTAACTGTCATCATTGGTTGTTCCACAAAAATAAAGATTGCAATACATGTGCATTAATAATTGATCCAATATTCTTTTACGAAATCATGTTTATAGCTACCTTTGTATAAACATCAAACATCAGACATTTCAGTGCCACCTTTATAATAATAAATCAAATTCGTTAACACATAATCAGTGGACATTATTCATAACATGTTCTGCTGGTTTAACAGTCATAATAATTTATTAATTCACTTATGAATGGAACTTCAAAGATTATCTGCTACTTTGCAAGCATTCAGATATATAACGAGATAAAAATCAATATGGTTGAGTGTCGTTTCATAACAACTCACCATAATTCAATTAGATTCCACTAGAATGATGTGGCGAAGAAGTGGCGCTGACAGATTGGGTATCTTTTCATAACAACTTGGTCTTCCACGTCCATTACACTCTTTGCAAGAGGACAACAAGTTGAGTTACCCATTCAATTTGAGTAAGATTACACTCCTGTTCCACAACGCGCGTCATCAGGTTGAGTATGTACACTCCCTGGCGTATCTAATCTTGGCATCACAAATTGAATACTTACAAAATCGATTTCCAATTAGCCAATATTTGTTCTCCCACACAAAACGTTGTGCGCCAAATGATAAAAAAAGAAGGAATTGCACATAACAAGGAGGGACATCCTTTGCATCATAAGTGTTGATTCGAAAAGATTGATAGTTCATTATTCGAGCACTATATAACAATTTTATTACTAGAGTAGTCAAAACAAGGCTTGCAAAGCCTTGAATTAAGACACACACACACACACACACACATATTTGCATCAACATGCTAAAATCTACTGTTGACGACCTATGTTAATCTTCTTCTGTGGGAATTCCATCCTTTGATATGATGTTCTAAGATTCAATGGTGGGTATAAGTCTAGGATTTTTCCTGCAAATGTTTACAACATTCTGTACTCGAGACTGTATATATTAGTTTGATACTTATTAGCCTCATTTTGCAATTCCTTGAGCATCCGGGCATGATCTTCCTTTAACTGCTTTATTTGAAGATAACATGATTTCTCTGCTCTGTTTATAGAAACTTGAGCAAGAATGTCATAATGACTTCTCAGTTTAGCTAAGATGTTCTTTTCCCTCATTATATGAGCGTTATAATTTTCTCATATAGTCTCTTGTAAAGTTTGGTTAATATATTTGTATCTTGGAGGTCACGACAATGCTCCTGGAATTTCTTCTCCCTAAACTCGATACAAGTCTTTAAGTGGGAGTTCTCTTTTGCAAGATCCAATATTTTTGCATCCATGTTGTCCGGAAGCTTCGACAAGAATGATACTTCGAGCTGATGAGCTTTGTTCTCTTCATTCAACCGTTGGACTGCCTGGAGAGCACTTTTCGGTCTATCTTTCATATTTGCAACTTGGGCTGCATACGTGTTTACCGCAGACAAATCCTACATAAACACAAAATTTAAAATTGGCAAGGAGCTTAAATTTTGTCCAAATGGCACGACCCAACAAAAGACTAATAAGTTTAAATTGGGTATTTCAAATAGCTAACCTCGATCATACTTGCTCTCACGTAGCTTTCAAGCAACAACGTAACTCCGATTGACAGGTTGTTTGGAGGGTCGCGTTGAGCCGCTCACTATTTGGTTTTCAAAGAAGTCTGAGAAAGAAAGATCTAGAGGAACGAGACTTGACGTGTTCACTATTACTGCGATGGACTTCGAGGAAGTGAAATTTTTTGTCTTTTTTCTCCACCAATAGCTTTTGTTGTGATTCTGTCTCACAACATTCATGTCAGATTTTGACGTATCCCTCATGCCCGACCTACTCCTTTTTAGAATCTTGCAAGAACTAAAGGATAATTTTCCTTCACTTCGTTCGAAAGAAATGTTTCATTGGTAAAAGAAGATTATATCGAACAACAAAACATCCTTGTCGCTGGATGGAAGTGATAAATGATGTTTGATATGAAAATCTTCTTTTTTAAGACGTTGAGCATCGAATGTTGATTTTGAAGAACCTTTAAAAACTCTTCGAAAGCTAATGAAAGTTGAGAGCAATACTCTTTATCATAAATCTTCTGTATTCTAACAGCCCACATTTACCAATAGAAATAATCTGGCCACCTAAAACCTTAGAGGCACAACATTCTTTGGACGAACAAAACAAAAACCAAAGTAGTAATCTTCACGGTCTGAGTCTGGAAAATGCTTAACAAGCTCCTGTTTGAAGCGTGACCTGAAGTTAAAATCTTTCGGATCATTAACGCTTTCCAAGTAGTAGAACTGCAAAAATAGATCTGGGTCCACAATGATTTGATTCAAGGAACAAAGGCTACAAAACTCTTATCATTATCTGACAGGTATGCAGGGTAAACTGCGTAGGCGCAAGACCGAAATAATTATGGAAGGAATTGAAGGCGGAAAAGGTAAATGGAGGCCGGCGGACAAGTAATGCAAGTATATGCCAGATTGTTGGTAGACAATTCTACTACCCGATTCAATTACCTCATATGAATCAAACCAACATTATCGAGAATTAGGTAACTTACCCGAATTCTAGCGGGCTCTTCTTTATTGTGGAATTTGGGGCCTGGGAACGTGAGACTAATTCTGAGGACATGGCGGCGGGTGTCACTGCAGAGATAACACAACAAGATGGATGTTTTATAACCTAATATCTGAATATGACCTATCAAGTTGGCTTTATATGAAAAAGGCAAGAGTTATTTTCTTACTTCCTCAACTGACCCTATCTAGTGTGAGTCATATTGGGTCCGTCTCGGAAGTGGGAGTCATATGATGAATATAATATTATTGGGGTCCAATAGACCCAAGGCTAGGCAAGGCAGAAAAAGGAAGGAACCCTTGATCGAAATACGTGCACCGTAGTATTCAAGCAGAGCTGAGATTGAGCAAGGAGTGATCTCTATCTTTTCTAAGAAGGATCTATCGATTGGATTCTTTCATGGTAAGGATTTTCAGTGTCCAACTTTGCAACCTCCAACTTACTCTGACCATTCCTAATGGTCGGACCCCTCTCCTTTATCTATAAATATATGAAGGAGACCCCTTGAAGGGAGGTATGAGATTCTTCACTTAGTTCACTACAATTGATATTGTTTCTCCTCTTTTCTTATTGACATGATCGTCGGAGGAGCTTCGCCGAGACCAAGACCTGGTGATACTAACCTTTCCCTATGGCTGCAGGGAGACACAACCAGATCGTTTACTCTCTTTCCCACCTCAGAATTAAGATCTAATCATGTATGTATAAAGAAAATTATTTTCTTGCAGCAAAAATTTAGTTTCTTTCATCCAGTGTTCTAAAATCGGTTTCATTATTCGTGCGGTCCAACACTGAATAATGATTATCGGATTAATTGTTTTTGAAAATTTTAAATATTTAATTATATTTATACACAATTACATATGAATATATACAATAATTATTGAAAATACCTAAATATTATACAAGACAATATCTAGATGTGAAGTTATAAACCATGATATGATGAACAAGACAATATGAATAAATAGTAAAAAAGAAAGAAGTAAAAGAACTTATCTCTTCAAATTAGTAATCCAAGATTTCAAATTTTGCAATATAAATATAAATCAAAGAACTTACTTAAGTAAAAAAATTAGTCAATTTATCAATCAAAATAACGAGCTTTAAAGAATGATGGAGAAAGATTGCTAAATAAGTTAATTTGAAAAATAATCAAAAATAATAAAACGTAAGTATCACTTTATGCAAAATATACAATAATAAAATATTATAATTCATCTACTATTTAATAAATAACAGTTTATCTACTATTTAATAAAAGATCATTATCAAATCATTAACATCACAACATAAACTACTTAGCGATCCAACACACACAAAGTGATAAGTTTTTCAAATAAAAACATATGAAATACGTAAATGATTAATCAGGGATCAATCGGATTAATCGCGCATTAATCGGGATTAATCGGAGATTAATCGTTTTGGACGATTAATCGCTCGAGCGCATAATCAAAGCGATTAATGTAATATTAAGCGGGGTACCACTGAATAGGATTAATCGGCTGATTAATCGGCCGATTAATCTGATTTTTAGAACAATGCTTTCATCACATATTGGCATGATATGTTTTCTTTTTCTTTTTTATGAAAAACACATCTTTTCTTGATTGGGTTTATGATTTGTTGATTAAGACATTGGCAAGATATGTTCTAAAATAGATTAACCATACATGAAAGAGAGAGGGTTAAGATAGATAATTTGATGAACCATAGATAGTCAAGAGGCCTGAAAGAGATAGTCAAGAGGCATGCCTTGCATGCCTTCACATTCAAAAAACACAGTGAGGAAGATTCCTTCACATCTCTCTCCCCCTCTCCTGGCATCTAATAATATTATTTGAAATTCTTATTTTCATCTTAACATTTATATATAATGACGCATAGTAATATTATTTTGAATTGAATCCAAATCTTATAAATCTATACTATGTATTACAAAATAGATAGGGAGAAGACTTATATACAAAGTCTAGTAATTTTAAGTGATAAGCTTTATGACCATATTATATGTTCCCTTAAAAGAACTATCACATGTGCATAACTAGTGCAGTGCTTTATCTTTTTTCGAATAAAATGCTCAATGCTTTCTTAATTTTATGAAACATGATTACTTATTTGAATCCTTTTTTATCTCTTCAAAGAAAAAAATAAGGGTAGACCAAAATGAAGAGCAAAATGGAAAAGAAAACCTATATTCTCTTCCCCTCTTGTGAAGATATAAAGAATTCAAACATACGAAGTTAGCATACTTGTAGCGTTACTCTTAGCTTTTAAGTAGAGCATAAATTAATGCATTTCCTTTGCTGACTTTTGCATATGTATGTGTTTGCACGAGAGAGAGAGAGAGAGGAGTTCACAAAACCTAAGTGCGTCAAAAAATAGATTATCATGATAGACCATCCATCAAGCGGTCTTATTTATTTTTATTAATAAATGCAGTTCATTTCTATCCATTTGTTGCATCGGTCATGTGTCCAATCTGTATGGTTCTTTTCTAAGGTGTAATCTTTTTCCTTATGTGTGTATGTGTATTAAAAGCAAAGACTTACACACACTTCACTGTTATCTAAGCAAATCACTCGTATTAAACTGCAAGAATCAAACTAGGAACCTCTCTAGGAGGAAAGTTGCCCCGAGCCAATGTCCGAGTACGAGTTGCTACAGTGCTAAAGTAACCCCTGCCATAGTCTGAAGGAAAGCTTGAATGATCTTCAACAAAAGGGTACATGTACCCAAAACTGACACAGGTGGGTAGGTAGAGAAACCTAAGGGTGCGAGACAACTCTCTCTGAGAAGCTCGGCAAAATAACATCATAGCTTCGAAAAAAGGGGTGCCTCCTCACAAAGGGGTGGCAGTGACCGGCACGTGCAATTGTTTTCAAAAAATACAGGTTCATAAGACCATGTATGGGGGCTGACGCCTGCCTAGTGTTGAAAGGTCAAGTTGAAAGGTCAAGGGACTATAACACACACACACGGGATAACTTCGGAAAAAGGGTGTCTCCTCACAAAGGGGGTCACAATGACCGACACGTGCAATTGTTTACCAAAAATACAGGTTCATAAAACTATGCATGGGTTTTGACGCCTGCCTAGTGTCGAAAGGTCAAGTCGGAAGGGGTTAAGGGACTATAACACACACACGGGAGAGGTTTTAATACTCCTAAGGCAAAACTATAAGCATGTTATGTTCACCTGTAGAAGTGTATGATATGTAAAGAAAATGGACGATCCGCTCCATTCATCTTAACCTAGATGTCCTAAAAGGTTTATAAACAAAAATTCATATGCTTTGAAGACCCATTGGCCATGCATCAAGTTGTTCTAATATGACAATTTCTAATTGTCAAGAAAATCGTTCATTTTGTTACCACTTAAAATATAACTAAATGATCTTCAGAATGCATAATTTTTTTGTGTATAGAGCTTTCAAGTTATATATATATATATATATATATAATATATATATATATATATATATATATATATATATATATTATATATATATATATTAAGTCAACGGAATGGATCTTCTACACAATATGTATTTTTGTAGGTGGGCATAACTAAGTTGGGCATAACTAAGTTAGGTATGCCCTAAGAGTATTAAAACCTCTCCTTATGTGTGTGTGTGTGTGTCTGAGTTAGGTTATTTTTGAAAGCATCAAGATTACAGGTATTTCCACTTTGTGTTGGTTGATACACCACTCAAATTTAAGATGCACACTGTTAGATGTGTGATCTATTACTTATAAACTAGTTAGAAACGAAATTTCAAATATATTCGTTATTTTATCCTGTACGGTAGGCCTAATAGTACATATCAAACATGTTTTTTTGCTCCAAAAACAAATTGGCTGAAAAATGAATAACAAAAAGCCTTCTACTGTTATGGGGGTTAATATAAACCTTGCAAATTGCTCCCGTTGAGTTGCTTATGATTTAGTTTTCATGACTTCGTATTTGTGCTTTTTGAGCTCTGGTCTATGACCCCATTATATCCCTAATAGACACACCCCAACACTGAGATGGTAGAGCCTGTTTGGTTCACGGAAATCAAACTTGGAAAGTTCTTGTGGCCCCACAGTGCAAGTTTTCCATGTTCTGATTTTTATGCTGTGTTTGGTTGGGTTGAAAAAAAAAAACGTGGGAACTACCTCAAAAGAAGGAAACCAAGGGGCGTCACATTAGTTTTTTTCCCCAAATGGAGGAGATTGGTAGGGAAGTTTGGGAAAAGTGGGCCCGCTTGTCCTTAGCTCATTTCCTAATTTTCCTTTCTCTATTTTCCTTGGGTTTCAATCCAAACAAAAAAGCTCTAAATAGAAACTCCTGCGTTTCCTGGAAAGTTGCTGTCTCCTTGTCAACCTCTTTTCAAATCCTTCATATTCCTCACTCTGGATTCAAACCTTGGCTACCCTCTTCAATAGTCTCTTTGTTTGCTCTGGTAAAGATTCTTCCTTTGGAATGCTTTCATTGAAATGTCCATGCAAATGGTTGAACAGGGTGACTTTGGTGCTTATGAAACATTGAAGTTTGGTGGAAACTAGGGTCACCCTTTAGGAGCTTCTTTAGATCTCGGAAGTATTTCTCATCTAATCCTCGTCACATGGGTTCTCTACTTGTTCTGATAGCAAATAGTGTAGTAACTGAGTTAGAGGGGAGTGTGGGAGGGGGTGACATTGATTGTTGTAAGCAAGCATCCTGTCACTATGTGGTCTCTCTCTCTCTCTCTCTCTCTCTCTCTCTCTCTCTCTCTCTCTCTCTCTCTCTCTCTCTCTTTTGCGCGCACGTGTGCAGTTTTGGAGTGGAGTGTTGTTGGGGGCAGGGTGGGAGGAGGGTGGTTCTTTTTAACTTTTATATTGGAGTGGGTTGGAACAACCAGAAAAAAGAAAAAAGGTTCTAGTGAGAGTTGTGGGGCTTGTGATGCTGGCTAGCCAGCTGCTTGCTCCCCTGGCTGGTAAGGATTTGCCATGTCTCTGAAAATTTTCAGTAAGTAATTAGGGAACAAATCTGGGTATGGTTCACATAACTACTTTTGTTTGGATGGGATTGTGCTGAAAAAGATATAGTTAATGTTGCAATCAGATGACTTATTGTACAGTATGAAGAAAGTATAAAGGGCTTTTAATTTCGTTGTGTTGACAGCTGAGAACCATACTAATTAATCATTTCCATAATTGCTTGACCCCACTAAAGCTCCACACTTTTTCTTTAATGGCGCAAATCTATTTTACAATTAATCAGCATAAATAAAGTGGGTTTCTATTTTTTATGTTGCAAGGCTTGGTTGACATTTTCTAAAATGCTAATATTTTAGTCCGATTCTTTACACTTTGAGGTCTACATTCAGAATCTTTTTATCCTAGTAGACACCTTCTTTTTCTTGCTATGTGCATTGAGGTTTTGTATTTGAAACTTTATGATGTTGTTTAAAATTCAGTATTGATATTAGGCATAGGTTTTGGGTATCAGATTAAGCAATATTGGCTGTTTATTGCTTGCTTTATCTCGATTGTATCGACAATATTGATATTCTCGGTCGTATTGGGTCATATCGGCAATATCAGTATCGGCCGATATCTCCATGATATATTTGATATTGTAATTTAGGAAACATTTGAAAGACTTGATTTGTGCTAACTACTAGCTCATCAGCAATTCAGTTACTAGAAAAATATGATTTTATCCGTGTATGCTGTAAAGAACACTGCTTAGTTTTTTTTTTTTTTTTTTAAAACAAAAGTCACAACCTGGTCTTGAATCGGTGCCAACCCACCCATCTTTTCACTTAGCCAGGTCTCGAACATTGCTGTATTATGTTCCAAAATCTTGGTTTTACTGTGGAAAGACTTTTTGGTTAATAGTTTTACAAGCCGGCCACTAAGCTATCAATCCAACCTATCAGCTGCAAACCAAAACTTTCTGTTTAAAAAGAAAACTCTTAAAAGAATTGCTTTTCCCCTTTTCTCTACTTCTTCCAAAGAGACGTTAAATTAGTTTATTAATCTCTATCATTCCTTTCTGTCTAGATTGCAGATAAATTATTCAGGTCTTTAGCTGGAATGCATGTGTTCTGTACGTTGCAATCATTATTCTCATATAATTTACACACTCTTACCTTCTCAATGTACAGCTGAAAAGTTCAGGGAACTTGTGGGAGAAGAAGCTTCATCTAAGAGTGGGAAGTTCACGTTCTTAAACTGCTTTGATTTGGGTTCTGGCACGGCAGCATGTGGCGTCAAAGAGGGTGAAGCTTTACATCTACAACATGCGAAGTGCACATGTTGAGAGGGTAAGACAGCGGGCCACTGAGATGGCACTGGTTGAGGCCTTGAAAGAGGGTATCGGACCCAGTGAGGCAGCGAAGCAGGCCCAGAAGACTGGAGCTAAAGCTGCAAAGCTCGCCACCCGCCAGGCCAAAAGGATCCTTGGTCCAATCATTTCTTCAGGTTGGGACTTCTTTGAGGCCATTTACTATGGAGGAAGCATGACCGAGGGGTTCCTCAGAGGGGTTGGAACCTTGTTTGGGACTTGCGTGGGTGGTTTCTATGGAGAGCAGAGGCTTGGGAAGTTGGGTTACCTTGGTGGAAGCCATTTGGGCAGTTGGGGGGAAGAGTCGGGTTGATGATCTATGATGTGTTGAATGGAGTGAGTTATCTGCTTCAGTTCACGCAATCAGAAGAGAGCTCGGGTGCTGGTTCTAGAGATGGATACATAGCAGAAGAAACAGAAAGTTACGAGAGAAGAGCCGAGGATTCTGAATCTTACGCGTACACTACACCATCAGAAGAATGGGCTAGTTATGAGAGTATGGGGGAGGATTCTGGATATTATGAGCCTGTCCCTGAGAACACAGAAGCCTCCAGTGGGTGGGGAATTTTCTGACGTGATGCAACTAGATTGTGAGTGTTTCAGATGAGGTAACGGCAGCTCGCCATCATCATTTTTTTTTTCCGTTGTAATTAACTCGAAACAGTATCTTCTGTTGATATAATAATTGAAGCAAATTTACATGTACCCTTAATTCTGTGTTGAGTACCGAATTTACTGCGGTGTTGCTCTTTTTTCCTGTAGGTGAGGTTCCAGCTGATGCATATAGCTTAGAGATTGGCTTGGTTTCGCCAGTATATGCTTGTGCTCTCTCTATATTCGTCGTCGTACTATGGGGATACCAAAGCGATATGGTTCAAGTTTATTCTCGGATTAATGTTATGGTGGTTTATTCATTCATTTTGCATACAGATTCTTTTACTGTGTGTTTCATTTGAAGTGGAACACAAGGCAATTTTGTTATGCAATCAGCATCACTCAACAGAGGGCATGAAGGATGAATCAGGTCACTTCTCATTTGAACTGCACCAAGTTCCACCCTTTGTCTTGAATCCTATGGACATTGAGTGGCAGTAAACAAGCTTAATGTTTGCATGTCTGACTATAATCCCACATTAGAAAGAGGGAGATAAGTTTTGACAGACCTGAGTTTCTTCCCACTTGATTTTGTTGTCAAGCTCTCAATACCTCACCTGCCAAATATGAGAAGGCTGAATACCAAACATCAGAAGCATATTCTTGTTAATGTACTTGAAATATTCATGTTCATTCAAGTTTCAATTTTGCATTTCATTCTCACATTTCAATGATAAAAACATGAGAGCAGATAGAACACCAGATGTTTAAAATGGTGTGATTACATATACAAGCATAATCCATTCCACTTCTTCTTGGAGAGGAAAAGATTGGAGCCACATTTGAGCTCCATTCTTCACTTACACTACTACACTTTTAAGTCTTTATAGAACTTGCACTTGGTTACACACTCTTTGTTTCCCTAGTTTTACAAACAAACATTTGCTAGTGATCAGTTGCAGACCTTGCTGCTTTCTCCGACCGGCGAAGACATCCCCATCCACGGCGATCCTCCTCCGAAGCACACCTTCACCGGCCTCCCGCCGCCGCCCCCCTCCTCGCACCGCCCCCTCTTCCGACCTCCATTGGTCACGCTCAGAAGAACTCCAAACAACTTGAGACATGCTACATTGTTGCCCTCGTCTTTCGCCTCCTTGGCCGCCTCCACCGCTCCTTCCATCTTCTTCATCGCTTCCTCTCGCTCGACTTCCATTCCTACTCGTGCGGCTTCCTTCATCAAGAGACCAGCATTGATGTCGTTTGAGTTCACGTACTCTGAGAGGAGCCTGAGCAGCTGCTCGCATTGTTGTTTAGCTTGCGCGAGCTCTTTGCTGAGGATCTGGTTGTCCTTCTTCAGTTTCTCGTTCTCGTTGGAGATGTCGAGGAACTGTTGGGACGGAGGTGGCGGCAGCGGTGGTGGCGGTGGTGGAGGAGGAGGAGGAGGAGGAGGAGAGGAGGTCGAGGAGTCGAGGGAAGTGGATGTAGAGGTAGGAGTGACGATGTTCTTGGCGGTGCTTGATTTGTTGGCCGATGAGGGGTTGGGAGGGGCCTTTCTGCGGCGGATGTCGCAGAGGCGGCCCGGCTCCCCACGCCGGAAATTGTCGTTGGCGAACTCCCACCGCTCCGGCACCACCTTCCGGAAGCCCTGCAAAGTGCCATTGTCAGGAGACCCAGCTCAGTTTGAATCTTCTCACGTGAACTGCGTCAGCTAGCAAACTCAAACTCGAGGATAAAATGAGAGAGAATTGATTAAGATGTCTAAAGATATTAAAGATAATATTTAAGATTAGACAATATATAAGATCCTAAAGATAATAATAATGGAGACAATATTTAAGATCTAAAGAGTAACACGCTATGAAATGGAATAAAGTTTGAATAAATATGAAGCAATAGATAATTAAAAAGACAATATACAAGGTAAAAAAATAAACTAACTTTGCTAAACGATTTGCTGCTCCTACATAAAAAAGAATGCTAGGGTTCGATAGACTATATCTTAGATTTTGATGTTGATGGTTTGAGATGGCCCTCTTAACCACAGTCATGATCAATCAATCCTTGAAGATACTTTTTCAATTTTTCCCCTTAAATTTGAAAATATTATCTATCTTGATTTGCAGATATGAATATCTGCCAACTTGATTTCTCTGCTAATCTTTGTACTTGGAGTATAAGTTATAACTCCTTTATTTTGGACATAAATGGGGTATTTAGTGACCTCTCGTTACAAGCAGGATCCATCTTTTTGGATTCGGTTCATGTATGTGAGCCACACACAGATATTATAACACGTGAAATTGACTCTCCAAAGACTTTAAAGTTTTGTATTCCTAAAACCCGACATCTTATCGACATGTCAAGATTGACCCTCTTATAGTATGTATGTGCGGCTCACACACATGAACCAAATCCCATCTTTCTGGCACAAATGAAGAGTTAACTAAATAAAATGGACTAAACATAAAATGGCGTATAGATCAAACCAATTAAAAATAATATAATAGTTGTTGTTCAACTGAGAAGCTAACAATTAACAAATCTGAAAATAAGATTTATGTAGGCAAACTAAACAATATAGAATAAAGATTTTTGTCAAAGTATCAAAACTTTGGGCCTTGTTTGTTTGTGTTGTGTGTGTGTGTGTGTGTGGGGGGGGGGGGGGGGGGGGGGGGGGGGGGGGGGGGGGGGGGGGGGGGGGGTGTGTTGGTTTGGGGTCTCTCAATTTCAATACCCATCTAAAAATTAGGGACCCAAATCAGCATAAAGATAGGGAAACGTTTGACTCTGAAACGTTCTGAAGGGCACATAATATTTAATTACTGCCATTAACTTGTTTGACAAGTTTCAAATTCCAAATCCAAAATTCCATTAATTTTTAGGTAATTTTTCAAAATAATACTATTTTACCCCCTCTGTTCTTTGTTTGGGGACAAACTCCAAGGCATTGAAAAAAACTGAAGCCTTGCTAATGGTTTTTGGGAACAGAGAAGGGTGAAGGGTTGTTGGGTCAAACAGAAGTGCAATTTGCAGGTAGGAGGCGGCTGCAGCTTTTTTTGTCCTAATCTGAGAATTTTATCTGTTATCGAATCTGTTGGCCTGAATCAGTTAGAACACTGTCTCATAAATATTTTTCATTTCTTCCTCTCTCGATGATGTTCCGATCAAATCCCTAGCTTGCTCTTGAGAGATCACCGGTAAATCTCGTCGTCAGTTGAGGTCAAGTTATGACTAACCACCCTAAAAACCTAAAACCAATATTTATTGAGAGAATGCATAGAAATCTAGAAAAAAACATCTCTATTGCAAGAAAAAAATGTCCCTTCTATTGTAAGGAAAATATACTAAATTCGTGTGAGTTAGAATTTTCATCTTCAAGTTGGGAACTTTCTTCAGCTGTGAACATACTAATGTACTCACTATTTTCAACAGGAATTCCTTTCACAACATAACACTAAAAAGGAAACTTAAGGAAGAAGGGATTGGATCAGATTCATTCATACATAGGTGTTGAGCTGCCGAACGAAGCTGGAGAAGTTGTTGTGCTTGAAATGAAGAGGGAGGAGGTCCCTCGCAAACTCGACGGGCTTCCACACGACGAAAGACGTTCCGTTCTCCCCCCACGATATCACCTCGTCCCCCGCCTCGTCCTCCACCATCTGATGCGTCTTCATCAGGAACGGGGCCGGCCCCCCGCCACTCCTCCTGCCGCCGCCGCCGCCATCCTTATTACCATTACTGTTACTACTACTACTGTTCTGAAAGCCGCGCCGCTGCTTTTGCGACGGAGAACTCATTTCTTGATTGAATTGAGGAAGGGAAAAGAAACTGACGAAGAGAGAGAGGAAGAACCAAATTTAACGCGAGAAGAGGAGGAGGGCTGTCAAGAACTCCCAGCCCCAGACGTAGAACCCGAAGATGATCATGAGGATCCAGTGGCAGCACCCGAACTCGACTGCTCCTGATCCTGATCCAGACCCACCCACCCTCTCTGCTTCCATATCATACCCACAATCGATTTCCTCTCAAATCTCGACGAGAACATCAACAGCCATTCTCATTCTCTCCCCCTCTCTCTACTGTGTTTGGTGTTGGGCTGTAATGATAATAAGAAACTACGAGCTTTTATGAGAGAATGGGAGGGCTGCCAACTTTTCCTCAGGCTTCTAGAATTGAGTCAGTCGAGCCCCGCAGAAGCTTCTTCGAAGGTGGGGGAGACGCGTGGCGGGCATCGGGGCGATGTCATTCTCCGCACGTCACTGGGAGACAGAGAGATAAAGATAAACACTCAGATATTAAGAAATATTGACTCAAATCTATGTAAACAATGTGTGGAAACTGAGCAAAGAGCAGATGAGCAATGTTCATTGGCTCCTCTAGAAGAGAGAAAGAGAGAGGGACATAAAATGAGGATGACGACGAAGATATTAGCTAAAACTATAGAGGATGTCCTACAAAAGATCTGTCATGATCTCTTTCAACATTGAGGGCCAAACCCAATTGACCCCAAAACAACAGACAAGTAGTTTTTCCTTTCACTGTGTCGTACGTGTGTTTTGACGTGCGAGAATTCTCGTAAAGTTTTTTAAAGAATATTTTCATTAAAATTTTTTAATGAAGCACAAAGAATCTTTTAACTTCACCATTTTTTTTTTTTAAAAGAAAAAACAACAGGAATCATTTAGAAATTTAACAGGGCTGATTCTCGTGAATTTACTAATAACTTTTTTTTTTGCTAATTAACTCCACAACTGACTGGAATTACCGACAACTTCTTGGGAGCAAACTTGACGGGACAACATCAGGAGAGAACGGTGGCCATGAAAAATATTGTAGACCAACTGATTGGACAATTATGAGGAACAGACTTACTGATACATGAAAGCACATGTCTTCACCTTTCATTTGTAAAAAAACAGTAAAATATCAATAGAAAGATGGGAAGCTTTTTCAACCAAATAATCTTGACTTTTGTGACTTTTAAGCAATTTAGGCAGTCTTTTTCTTCTTCCTATTCCTTTTTTCTTGCTTCTTTACTTCTTCTGCAAGAAATGATTAAAGGAGAAACGATCGTTGCGTTGCACCTTTGAACTCTACTAAAAAGTTTTTCAAGCTTTCTAGATGATTTAATTTCTCTGGAAACTCACACTGCATACTTCCATACTGTAATATTTGCTGTCAAATCAAAATTTTCCACAAGGCCTCTCATTATGAGTTTGTTCTCTTATTCTACGCTAAATTTCAAGTAGGTAACAAAAAAGCTTGACATCAGTGGCATTCAGACTTTCTTTTTTGGTTTACAAAATCCTTGCTTCAAGGTGACTCATTAGAAATTTACATGCTTGTAAATTTCATGCTGATATAGATATTTCCCCCCTAGTTGCTAGTTATATTCGCCGTGAGGCATAAAAAACTTGATATTCATTAATAAACACTTAAACAAAATATTCTCAAATAAGAAAGTTATAAATATGTAACACATACACAAAGTTTAAACTTTCAAAAAGAAAAAGCCACCGAATTCCGCATCGCGTCATCTATAGGTGCCATGTTGATCATCCCATCACTAGCTCCCCCACTACCGAGCGTGGCATATCTCTATCACCGCAGTTACAGTCCAACCCCCTTTAAATCGGATCGGTGGGATCCGAACTAATCGCTATCGTCTTCGTGGTTGATTAGTCTACAATTATGCATTATTATATCGCATTTTCCTATCGGTTTATGAATAAAATGTCGGTCTAAACCGTATTTTGGTCTCTATTGCAGGTAAATCAAGAGTTTAAGGGTAAAGGAGTAATAAGAACTTAATTAAACCCCTTCTAGGGTAATTAAATCCGCATTACTTGGAGGCCAAACAAGGGATTATCTAGAAGATACGTCGAACCTAGACTCCTGCACACGTCAGATGAATATTCGGACGAAATTACCAGAAAAGGATATACTAGGAATATTCTTGAAGCAACAGGGACATCCTGACAAAAACCAGGAACCTAAGTCCCTGGTATTGCCGCGGAAATGCGGCAATTGCCGCGTTTCCGCGGTAATTGGGTGGAGCCACGCGTTGATTTTCGACGCGTGGCCCCGTCTCGTCTTCTGTAATCATTCTTTGCCTATAAATACTCCTGTAGTTGGCCAAAGCGCGGGCAGTTTTCGTTTTTAGGAGTAGTTTCTGATTTTTTTTATGTTTTAGGGTAGTGTAGGTAGGTGCTCTTCATTTCATTTCTCTTGCATTTTCTTTTCTTTTTAGATCATGTATTAGGGCTGAGAGATTCAGAGAGAGATATAGAGGGATTAATGTAATTGATGGTGACAATCTATGTAAAGATGCCTCCTTTCTTCTCCAATGTAATCTTCTCCATCTACTACATGATGCTTTGCTAACTTTTCTTCTTCTCATGGCAATCTAACTACTAACCACTAACCATCTAACCACTTACTTGATAATCCACATGAATCTAGTAGCCTCTACAAGGCCTTGCTCTTGCAAGAGCCATTGATGGCTCATGATGATGGGTTCTAACATCTAACTTGCTAACCAAGCTAACTCTCTCTTATTTCATGCTTGCTTTTAATGGTTTGATGATCTAATATTTGTATTAGCTTGCTCTTGATGCAAGTTGAATGTGAAGAACCATCTTATTTGCCATGCTCTGTATCGTCTCTTGAAGCCAAGGATTAGTGATGGCCGAGAATCCATGTGAGGTAACTATCACTAAGAGGTTAGCATGGTTAGTGGAGCAATTAGTAGTTAGTAGCCATGAGTTTTATTTTCCCTTGTTTTAGAAATCAATTTCCAAAATTCTTTTTATCATTTTCATCGTTGTTTTCACCGCCTTCTTTGTTTACCCTTGTTCCATCTTCTTTTCTATTTGTTTTCCAAACCACTTCTCTTTTGTTTCTTCGCCATTTTCATCGCGCCTTCTCCACCTACCACATGCTTGTTTTCCTTTTCTTTTCTTTTCATTTCTTTTTGTAACGCCCCGATCCCACGGATACGGGAACGTCACTGCGACGTATATACGTAGGTCAGAAAATGCCCCACGTATATACGCTAAGCATTTAGTACAATAAGGATCAGAGTACACGACAAAGCGTGATATTCATACATATGCCAACTTAAAAGTACAAGTACAAGTTATCACAAGATATGATAAAATATTACACATTACATGTATCTTTTATCACAACCAAGTCCAAAAGTAAAAGATACAATATGAACAAAAAATGCTCACGAGTAGGATGAAGATCCCGTGAGTCAAAGAGAGAGATCTGGCACAAGGACTGGAGCTAGTCTACGTGTTTACTAAGAAAAGCTTGATCTTCTGTGGACGGTTCCACTTCGATCTAAGCTTCAGAACCTGAACATACAAATCCAAGGGAGTCAGGACCTCCCAACAATGAACAGACTACAACCAAATGGCTAAGAGACATGAATAAGAAAGATAGAACAACATAATGAATATCAATTAGCAAGAAATGAAAGCATGAAGAGATAAAGTCAGAATACAATGAATCCACAGTTAGAGTCTATTATTATTATTACTTGTCTTACTGTGATATCTAGCTATGTGACCCAGCGTCCCAGGGCACATAAATCCATATCCTAGTAAAGTAAGGTTGTTATTGGAAACCAGCGGGATTATCAACGAACTATGTTTACAGTGGGTCCCGTACATGCCCGGGACAACGGTCCAGGATTGTTCCGTTGCTTGGTGACGGAAACCAGCCGCTAGGCTAACAGGAGGGACTTATGTATGCCCTTTATCATGATGGTACCAGTAATGAGGGAGCAAGCACTCCCCTCGGTCCCCTGGAGGCCCTCAGGTCAGACCGGAAATATAGTTGCACAACATACCTAATACCACTGTAAACATGAACACATATTGATATCCACATGTTTCCCCCGACCCAATGTAAGTTGGTCCATTTTATACAAAAGTCAAGTGTATCATACTTGGTGTTAAGAGATAGCATGATAAGTGGTGATATTCATTAATTAACAAGTTATGAAATGAGAATATACAATAACAAGCCATGAAGTAACAAGAGGTAACATCCATCAAGTAACAGGTCATGAAGTACCATCCATGAAGCATAAACAAGAATAATATATCCCACATGTATCAAGGGTATGATCCAAATTCAGAAAAGAAATCAACTATAATAAACAGCCTAAATTAGTCGACTAGGTGGAATGGTTAGTCGACTAATAGTGGTCTCTAGTCGACTAACAGTCTGGACTAGTCGACTAAAACTGGGTTCCAGAGAGTTGGAATTCTGTTTCAGGAAAAGTTAGTCGACTAGGTGAAAAGAGTAGTCGACTAACGGTGAACTCAAGTCGACTAACAGATACGTAAGTCGACTAAATCTGTGATACAGAGAGTCGAGTTTCTGATTCAGGAAAAGTTAGTCGACTAATAATCAAGATAAGTCGACTAAAACTGTGTTTCAGAACAGGGGTCGTTTCAAATAAGGATTTCAAGTCGACTAACTCCTAGGTCAAGTCGACTAATCGTGGTCTGAAAACAGGGTACAGAACAGAATTTGATGGTTGAATTTGAAGGCCAAAAGCATGATTTTGAAGGCACAAGTGTACATGAATTGTAAACACAAGTATACTAAAAAGTTTACAAGTTTTGGTGAGTAAAAATACTCACACGAATGGTTAATTGGAGCTATACGCGTTCGAAAGGAGCGTTGCCGACAAACTTGATCCTCGGCGATAATAGACACGATCCCAATCCAAAAGTTGTAGTTGCTTGAGATGGAGATGATGACTTTGTGGTGTTTTTGGAGTTGGGGTTGAGGTGAAGGAGGGATTTTGGTGAAGGCCAAATCTTTGTTGAAGTGAAGAAAAGAAATAAAAATGTAAAGGAAAAGTTTATATAAGATTTTGATTTTGTGAAGGGAGGTGCAATTTATGTAGAAGAGAGGGGGTTTTTGCAAATAGGAGAGGATGAGGTGTCCCTCTTTTGGCCACTTGGCCGGCCATGGAAGAGAGAGAGAAAGAGGGGCATTAATGGTAGAAGTGTGTGGAGTTTGTTGGAATTTTGGAAAAGGTTGGAATTTTGGAAAATTGGAAAATCTTGTGGCTTGTGGAGGAAGGAAGAGAAATAAAGAAAAAGGAAAAAGAAAAGAATTTAAAAGGAGAAGATATTTTCTTTGGCTTGGAAAATGAAAATATTGAAAAGACAATTTCCGGGTTTAAGTCGAAGATGCGGAAAACATTTCGGAAAATACCGAAATCGTCCCGAAATCAAGTATCTTGGAACGACTCGTAAAATTTACCAAAAATCAATAATAATATTTTAAGACTCATGGTGAAATTCGTTTGGAGAAATAATTTACAGTTTTAAAACTAAAAATCCCGGAATCAGTTAGCTACCGACTCCGGTGGAATTTTCATAAAATCATAAAATTCCCAGAAAAAGTATTTAGGTAAGAAATACGATTCTAAGAAATAATGCCTAAAGGACTTTCTAGAATTTCCTAACTGTTTGTAAGATAAAAATCTGGGAATCGATCAGCGACACTGGTCGACACCGGTTTTGAAGATTTTCAATTAATTCAGGAAAATTTCAGAAAATCATATAAAATCTAAAATATTGGAAAATAATATTTGAAACTGAAATCGGTCAAATACAGGAAGTAAATCGAAAAAAATACGATCGAAAAACTGAATACGCAACTAAGTACGTATTCCAGGAACGGGGTATTACAATCCATCCACCTTACAAAAAATTTCGTCCTCGAAATTTCAGGAAATGAAAGGTAACGGTAGAGAAGGATAAGAAGAAAGAATTTTACCAATCAAGTTGTGAAGAGTTGCGGATAACGCTCACGGATAACATCCTCTCGTTCCCACGTGGCCTCTCCTGGCGCATGTCTGTTCCAAGACACCAACACTAATGGTATTGCCTTATTCTTCAATGTCTTGACACTTCTGTCCAAAATGGCCATCGGTTGCTCTTGATATGACAAATCCGGTTGTAGTTCCAGTTCGGAGTGATCCAGGATATGACTATCATCCTTGACATACTTCCTCAATTGTGATACGTGGAATACATTGTGAACTCCGTCCAACGATGGCGGTAATGCCAATCGATAAGACACATCTCCCACACGGTCCAAAATCTCGAATGGGCCGATATATCTCGGACTAAGCTTTCCACGAGTACCGAAACGGATTACTCCTTTTGTAGGTGATATCTTCAAAAATACATGGTCTCCTGCCTTGAATTCCAATGGCCTTCTCTGAGTGTCAGCCCAACTTTTCTGCCGACTCTGAGCTGCCCTGAGGTGATCTCTGATGATTCTGACTTTATCTGTTGTCTGAATCAGGATCTCTGGCCCTAAAAGTTTCCTCTCACCGACTTCGTCCCAACATATCGGTGACCTACACTTCCTTCCATACAATGCTTCAAATGGTGCCATCTTGATACTTGCCTGATAGCTGTTATTATAAGAAAATTCAGCCAAATGAAGATGATCTTCCCATGATCCCTTGAATTCAATCATGCAAGCCCGCAACATGTCTTCAAGAATCTGGATAGTCCTTTCAGATTGTCCGTCTGTCTGAGGGTGATAGGAAGTACTGAATTTCAGACGTGTTCCTAGACTGTCTTGGAGAGTTTCCCAGAAATATGATCTGAATCTTGTGTCTCTGTCTGATACAATACTAACTGGAACTCCATGTAGACGAACTATCTCCTTCATGTACTTGTCTGCCAAAACCTCTGTTGTCTGACCTACCCTGAACGGTATGAAGTGAGCTGATTTGGTGAAGCGATCAATGATTACCCATACAGCATTATTACCCTTAGGACTACGAGGTAATGCCGTAACAAAATCCATGGTGATGTGCTCCCACTTCCATTCGGGTATTGGTAAGGGTTGTAGAAGTCCAGCTGTCCTCTGATGTTCTATCTTTATCTGCTGGCAAACTAAGCACTTGGCTACATACTGGGCTATCTCCCTTTTCATAGCATTCCACCAAAACTGCTTCTTTATGTCTTGATACATTTTGTTTCCCCCTGGGTGTATCGAATAGGCTGAACTGTGTGCTTCTGCTAGAATCTTCTGTCGAACTTCTCCTTGGGGAACACAAAGTCTGCTACCAAAATACAAGGCATCATCCGGATGAATACTGATATCAGTCCTCAATCCAGCCTCTACTTGAGCTCGGAATTGCTGTAATCTGGGGTCTTCCTTTTGAGCTTCCTTGATCTCATCTATCAATGCTGACTGAATCTGCAAGGTCATGAACTGTCCTGCCTTATCAGTTCCTTGAACTATCATCAAGTCCAATCTTATGATGTCTTGGATCAACTCGTTCTGTTGAGTAAGTTGGACTAGTACTCTATTCTCTGGCTTCCTGCTCAGTGCATCTGGAACTGTATTGACCTTGCCCGGATGATATTGCAAGTCTATATCATAGTCCGCCATTAGCTCCAGCCACCGCCTCTGCCTCATGTTCAATTCCTTCTGTGCGAAAATATATTTGAGGCTCTTGTGATCCGTGTATATCAACACTTTGTCTCCCAGAAGATAATGCCTCCAGATCTTTAAGGCAAATATAACAGCTGCTAGCTCCAAGTCATGAGTTGGGTAATTCCGTTCATGAAGCTTCAGTTGTCTGGATGCATAAGCTATAACATGATCATGTTGCATTAGTACACACCCCAGGCCTTTCCTGATGCATCACTGAATATGACCATCCCTCCTCTTCCTGAGGGAGTCCTCAAGATTGGAGCTGAAATGAGTCTTTGCTTCAATTGCTCAAAGGCTGCAGTACATTCTTCTGTCCATATGTACCTTTCTCCTTCCGGGTGAGCTTGGTCAACGGGGCTGCAATCTTAGAGAAATCTTGGACAAAGCGTCTGTAATATCCAGCTAGTCCAATAAAACTCTTAATTTCAGTCACCGTCTTTGGAATTGGCCAGTCCTTTACTGCCGGACTTTGCTGGGGTCAACTGAAATTCCTTCTGCTGAAACCATGTGTCCAAGGAAGGCTATACTGTCCAACCAAAAGTCACACTTGCTCCTCTTAGCATGAAGCTGCTCCTGCTGGAGAGTCTGCAATACTATCCTCAAGTGTTCTGCATGCTCCCTGTTGTTCTTTGAATAGATCAAGATGTCATCTATAAAAACAACTACAAACTGATCCAAATAGGGCGAGAACACTCTGTTCATCAAATCCATGAAAACTGCAGGGGCATTGGTGACTCCGAAAGGCATAACTAGAAACTCATAGTGGCCATAACGGGTCCTGAATGCCGTCTTCGGAATATCCTCTTTCTTCACCCTTAGCTGATGGTAACCCCATTGTAAATCTAATTTAGAGAATACTCGGGCTCCATGAAGCTGATCAAACAGATCATCAATCCTAGGTAAGGGATACTTGTTCTTGATGGTAACTTTGTTCAATTCTCTATAATCAATACAAAGCCTTTTACCACCATCCTTCTTGTTTGCCAATAATACTGGAGCTCCCCATGGTGAAGTGCTTGGCCGAATCAATCCCTTATCAGAGTATTCCTGCAGCTGCTTCTTTAGAATCTCTAACTCCGTCGGTGCCATCCTGTACGGAGCCTTGGATATAGGAGCTGCTCCAGGCACAGTACCAATAGAGAACTCAATCATCCTTTCAGGTGGAAGTCCTGAGATTTCAGCAAACACTCCCGGGAATTCATCCCACACCGGTGTGCCCTTCTGAATCTCTGAACTAGTCATCCGAGTCTTTCTCTTTGTAGACTTCACTTCCCCACTAAATTAGAATTCAGGCTGAAGAGGGATTCTGAAATTAATCTTCTTCTCCCTACAGTCAATAACTGCATAATATTGACTGAGCCAGGTCATGCCTAAGATTACGTCGTACCCTTTGGTGTCTAGTACGAGCATATCTATGGCCAAGGTCTTGTTACAAAGTTCTACTGGACAATCAGTGCAAACTCTAGTAGATATGACTACTCCATTCCCTGTACTAATCTCCCATTTGTGGTCTAAAGATCTAACAGGTATAGAATGCAATGCCACAAAATGATCTGAGATATAACAATGAGAAGCTCCTGAATCGAAGAGGGCTAAAACAGGTTTTGAGTGTACCCTGATTTTACCTGTTATCACTTCCTCAGAAGTCTCAGCCTCTTCTTCCGTCAAGTTGTAAGCTTGACCCCTTCCACGCCCTGCAGCAGTCCTAGCTCCTCTTTGGACTGGGCGAATAGCTTGTTGTGGAGGAGGGGGAGGAGCTCTCCTGATCATCGGTCCTTGGTTCCTCTGTCCAAGTGGCCCTGGAAGTGATCTCTGTCCATTTGGTCCCTGTAGTGCTGGCAAAGCTTGGCCGGCTATCCCCATTCTTCTGTGTGGACAGGCTTCTATGGAATGGTCTCGGGAACCACATACCAAGCATAATCCATTTGCCCTACGGCAATTCTGTCGAATGTGACCTGATTTCTGACAATAGCTACAGAAGGATAATGGTTGGGCCGCTGGTAAGGAGCTGGTCGGAATGGTTGCCTCATTGTCTGAACCTTTGCTGCTCTGTATGGGCCTCCTCTTCCTATTGGTGGAAATGGCCTCTTCATGGCCTGGTTCCTCATCTGGTTCACTTGCTTCTTCTCTAGCCCACGCTCCACTCCTCGAGCTATGGTGAGAACTTCTGAATAAGTCTTCAGCTGCTGGGGCATTAAGAAGACCTGGATGTCCATCTGCAAGCCCTGCTGAAATCTACTTGCCCGCTTCTCCTCATCAGTTACCATGTATGGAGCAAAGCGGCTAAGTCTGAGAAATTCCGCGGCATACTCGTCCACGGACCTATTCCATTGCTGAAGTCGGATAAACTGCTCTTCCATGTCCTTCTGAGCAGTGGCAGGGAAGAATCTGCTATAGAAACTCTTGGAGAATGTGTCCCAGGTGACAGGCTTCTCCAATCTTGCCTCCTCAGCTAGCCACCATGTTCTGGCTATATCCTTCAATTGAATCTTAGCAACCTCCACCTGATTCTCCTTTGGAACTCGAGCTGCATTCAACAAGTCTGAGGTATCTGTCAGCCATTGCTCAGCATCCAGGGGTTTCTCTTCACCCGTGAATATGGCTGGTTGCAGCCGTCTGAAGTCTGAAATATTTCCCGGCCTCTGTTCCTTTGGAGCTGCTAACTCTTGCCGAAGGAGTTCCGTCTGTTGTTGCTGATTCTCCATCATTGTCTGAATAACCCTCAGAATATCGACATTCTCTCCCGTGGTCCATTTGATGCTTGCCCAAAGTTGTTACGACCCGACCTTCTCTCCATACTTAGTTGGTAAAAGATAACTGGAATTTGGAAAAATGGAAGGATTTTAGGATATAAGGGAAGGAATCAAGAAGGAATCAAGAAGGACTAGATAACTTTGTACATTATAGTTGGCAATAGCAAATTTCATTAATTTGCTGCTTGATTGTACTATAGGTGTGAGAGCCTAGGCTCTGATACCAACCTGTAACGCCCGATCCCACGGATACGGGAACGTCACTGCGACGTATATACGTAGGTCAGAAAATGCCCCCACGTATATACGCTAAGCATTTAGTACAACAAGGATCAGAGTACACGACAAAGCGTGATATTCATACATATGCCAACTTAAAAGTACAAGTACAAGTTATCACAAGATATGATAAAATATTACACATTACATGTATCTTTTATCACAACCAAGTCCAAAAGTAAAAATACAATATGAACACAAAATGCTCACGAGTAGGATGAAGATCCCGTGAGTCAAAGAGAGAGATCTGGCACAAGGACTGGAGCTAGTCTGCGTGTTTACTAAGAAAAGCTTGATCTTCTGTGGACGGTTCCACTTCGATCCAAGCTTCAGAACCTGAACATACAAATCCAAGGGAGTCAGGACCTCCCAATAATGAACAGACTACAGCCAAATGGCTAAGAGACATGAATAAGAAAGATAGAACAACATAATGAATATCAATTAGCAAGAAATGAAAGCATGAAGAGATAAAGTCAGAATACAATGAATCCACAGTTAGAGTCTATTATTATTATTACTTGTCTTACTGTGATATCTAGCTATGTGACCCAGCGTCCCAGGGCACATAGATCCATATCCTAGTAAAGCAAGGTTGTTATTGGAAACCAGCGGGATTATCAACGAACTATGTTTACAGTGGGTCCCGTACATGCCCGGGACAACGGTCCAGGATTGTTCCGTTGCTTGGTGACGGAAACCAGCCGCTAGGCTAACAGGAGGGACTTATGTATGCCCTTTATCATGATGGTACCAGTAATGAGGGAGCAAGCACTCCCCTCGGTCCCCTGGAGGCCCTCAGGTCAGACCGGAAATATAGTTGCACAACATACCTAATATCACTGTAAACATGAACACATATTGATATCCACATGTTTTCCCCCGACCCAATGTAAGTTGGTCCATTTTATACAAAAGTCAAGTGTATCATACTTGGTGTTAAGAGATAGCATGATAAGTGGTGATATTCATTAATTAACAAGTTATGAAATGAGAATATACAATAACAAGCCATGAAGTAACAAGAGGTAACATCCATCAAGTAACAGGTCATGAAGTACCATCCATGAAGCATAAACAAGAATAATATATCCCACATGTATCAAGGGTATGATCCAAATTCAGAAAAGAAATCAACTATAATAAACAGCCTAAATTAGTCGACTAGGTGGAATGGTTAGTCGATTAATAGTGGTCTCTAGTCGACTAACAGTCTGGACTAGTCGACTAAAACTGGGTTCCAGAGAGTTGGAATTCTGTTTCAGGAAAAGTTAGTCGACTAGGTGGAAAGAGTAGTCGACTAACGGTGAACTCAAGTCGACTAACAGATACGTAAGTCGACTAAATCTGTGATACAGAGAGTCGAGTTTCTGATTCAGGAAAAGTTAGTCGACTAATAATCAAGATAAGTCGACTAAAATTGTGTTTCAGAACAGGGGTCGTTTCAAATAAGGATTTCAAGTCGACTAACTCCTAGGTCAAGTCGACTAATCGTGGTCTGAAAACAGGGTACAGAACAGAATTTGATGGTTGAATTTGAAGGCCAAAAGCATGATTTTGAAGGCACAAGTGTACATGAATTGTAAACACAAGTATACTAAAAAGTTTACAAGTCTTGGTGAGTAAAAATACTCACACGAATGGTTAATTGGAGCTATACGCGTTCGAAAGGAGCGTTGCCGACAAACTTGATCCTCGGCGATAATAGACACGATCCCAATCCAAAAGTTGTAGTTGCTTGAGATGGAGATGATGACTTTGTGGTGTTTTTGGAGTTGGGGTTGAGGTGAAGGAGGGATTTTGGTGAAGGCCAAATCTTTGTTGAAGTGAAGAAAAGAAATAAAATGTAAAGGAAAAGTTTATATAAGATTTTGATTTTGTGAAGGAGGTGCAATTTATGTAGAAGAGAGGGGGTTTTTGCAAATAGGAGAGGATGAGGTGTCCCTCTTTTGGCCACTTGGCCGGCCATGGAAGAGAGAGAGAAAGAGGGGCATTAATGGTAGAAGTGTGTGGAGTTTGTTGGAATTTTGGAAAAGGTTGGAATTTTGGAAAATTGGAAAATCTTGTGGCTTGTGGAGGAAGGAAGAGAAATAAAGAAAAAGGAAAAAGAAAAGAATTTAAAAAGGAGAAGATATTTTCTTTGGCTTGGAAAATGAAAATATTGAAAAGACAATTTCCCGGGTTTAAGTCGAAGATGCGGAAAACATTTCGGAAAATACCGAAATCGTCCCGAAATCAAGTATCTTGGAACGACTCGTAAAATTTACCAAAAATCAATAATAATATTTTAAGACTCATGGTGAAATTCGTTTGGAGAAATAATTTATAGTTTTAAAACTAAAAATCCCGGAATCAGTTAGCTACCGACTCCGGTGGAATTTTCATAAAATCATAAAATTCCCAGAAAAAGTATTTAGGTAAGAAATACGATTCTAAGAAATAATGCCTAAAGGACTTTCTAGAATTTCCTAGCTGTTTGTAAGATAAAATCTGGGAATCGATCAGCGACACTGGTCGACACCGGTTTTGAAGATTTTCAATTAATTCAGGAAAATTTCAGAAAATCATATAAAATCTAAAATATTGGAAAATAATATTTGAAACTGAAATCGGTCAAATACAGGAAGTAAATCGAAAAAAAATACGATCGAAAAACTGAATACGCAACTAAGTACGTATTCCAGGAACGGGGTATTACAATCCATCCACCTTACAAAAAATTTCGTCCTCGAAATTTCAGGAAATGAAAGGTAAAAGTAGAGAAGGATAAGAAGAAATAATTTTACCAATCAAGTTGTGAAGAGTTGCGGATAACGCTCACGGATAACATCCTCTCGTTCCCACGTGGCCTCTCCTGGCGCATGTCTGTTCCAAGACACCAACACTAATGGTATTGCCTTATTCTTCAATGTCTTGACACTTCTGTCCAAAATGGCCATCGGTTGCTCTTGATATGACAAATTCGGTTGTAGTTCCAGTTCGGAGTGATCCAGGATATGACTATCATCCTTGACATACTTCCTCAATTGTGATACGTGGAATACATTGTGAACTCCGTCCAACGATGGCGGTAATGCCAATCGATAAGACACATCTCCCACACGGTCCAAAATCTCGAATGGGCTGATATATCTCGGACTAAGCTTTCCACGAGTACCGAAACGGATTACTCCTTTTGTAGGTGATATCTTCAAAAATACATGGTCTCCTGCCTTGAATTCCAATGGCCTTCTCTGAGTGTCAGCCCAACTTTTCTGCCGACTCTGAGCTGCCCTGAGGTGATCTCTGATGATTCTGACTTTATCTGTTGTCTGAATCAGGATCTCTGGCCCCAAAAGTCTCCTCTCACCGACTTCGTCCCAACATATCGGTGACCTACACTTCCTTCCATACAATGCTTCAAATGGTGCCATCTTGATACTTGCCTGATAGCTGTTATTATAAAAAAATTCAGTCAAATGAAGATGATCTTCCCATGATCCCTTGAATTCAATCATGCAAGCCCGCAACATGTCTTCAAGAATCTGGATAGTCCTTTCAGATTGTCCGTCTGTCTGAGGGTGATAGGAAGTACTGAATTTCAGACGTGTTCCTAGACTGTCTTGGAGACTTTCCCAGAAATGTGATAGAATCTTGTGTCTCTGTCTGATACAATACTAACTGGAACTCCATGTAGACGAACTATCTCCTTCATGTACTTGTCTGCCAAAACCTCTGTTGTCTGACCTACCCTGAACGGTATGAAGTGAGCTGATTTGGTGAAGCGATCAATGATTACCCATACAGCATTATTACCCTTAGGACTACGAGGTAATGCCGTAACAAAATCCATGGTGATGTGCTCCCACTTCCATTCGGGTATTGGTAAGGGTTGTAGAAGTCCAGCTGTCCTCTGATGTTCTATCTTTATCTGCTGGCAAACTAAGCACTTGGCTACATACTGGGCTATCTCCCTTTTCATAGCATTCCACCAAAACTGCTTCTTTATGTCTTGATACATTTTGTTTCCCCCTGGGTGTATGGAATAGGCTGAACTGTGTGCTTCTGCTAGAATCTTCTGTCGAACTTCTCCTTGGGGAACACAAAGTCTGCTACCAAAATACAAGGCATCATCCGGATGAATACTGATATCAGTCCTCAATCCAGCCTCTACTTGAGCTCGGAATTGCTGTAATCTGGGGTCTTCCTTTGAGCTTCCTTGATCTCATCTATCAATGCTGACTGAATCTGCAAGGTCATGAACTGTCCTGCCTTATCAGTTCCTTGAACTATCATCAAGTCCAATCTTATGATGTCTTGGATCAACTCGTTCTGTTGAGTAAGTTGGACTAGTACTCTATTCTCTGGCTTCCTGCTCAGTGCATCTGGAACTGTATTGACCTTGCCCGGATGATATTGCAAGTCTATATCATAGTCCGCCATTAGCTCCAGCCACCGCCTCTGCCTCATGTTCAATTCCTTCTGTGCGAAAATATATTTGAGGCTCTTGTGATCCGTGTATATCAACACTTTGTCTCCCAGAAGATAATGCCTCCAGATCTTAAGGCAAATATAACAGCTGCTAGCTCCAAGTCATGAGTTGGGTAATTCCGTTCATGAAGCTTCAGTTGTCTGGATGCATAAGCTATAACATGATCATGTTGCATTAGTACACACCCCAGGCCTTTTCCTGATGCATCACTGAATATGACCATCCCTCCTCTTCCTGAGGGAGTCCTCAAGATTGGAGCTGAAATGAGTCTTTGCTTCAATTGCT
Organism: Agave tequilana; assembly: GCA_038442645.1. Classification (NCBI taxonomy): domain Eukaryota; kingdom Viridiplantae; phylum Streptophyta; class Magnoliopsida; order Asparagales; family Asparagaceae; genus Agave; species Agave tequilana. The sequence goes on from JAVJIF010017293.1 coordinate 96,491, forward strand.
CAAAGGCTGCAGTACATTCTTCTGTCCATATGTACCTTTCTCCTTTCCGGGTGAGCTTGGTCAACGGGGCTGCAATCTTAGAGAAATCTTGGACAAAGCGTCTGTAATATCCGGCTAGTCCAATAAAACTCTTAATTTCAGTCACCGTCTTTGGAATTGGCCAGTCCTTTACTGCCTGGACTTTGCTGGGGTCAACTGAAATTCCTTCTGCTGAAACCATGTGTCCAAGGAAGGCTATACTGTCCAACCAAAAGTCACACTTGCTCCTCTTAGCATGAAGTTGCTCCTGCTGGAGAATCTGCAATACTATCCTCAAGTGTTCTGCATGCTCCCTGTTGTTCTTTGAATAGATCAAGATGTCATCTATAAAAATAACTACAAACTGATCCAAATAGGGCGAGAACACTCTGTTCATCAAATCCATGAAAACTGCAGGGGCATTGGTGACTCCGAAAGGCATAACTAGAAACTCATAGTGGCCATAACGGGTCCTGAATGCCGTCTTCGGAATATCCTCTTTCTTCACCCTTAGCTGATGGTAACCCGATTGTAAATCTAATTTAGAGAATACTCGGGCTTCATGAAGCTGATCAAACAGATCATCAATCCTAGGTAAGGGATACTTGTTCTTGATGGTAACTTTGTTCAATTCTCTATAATCAATACAAAGCCTTTTACCACCATCCTTCTTGTTTGCCAATAATACTGGAGCTCCCCATGGTGAAGTGCTTGGCCGAATCAATCCCTTATCAGAGTATTCCTGCAGCTGCTTCTTTAGAATCTCTAACTCCGTCGGTGCCATCCTGTACGGAGCCTTGGATATAGGAGCTGCTCCAGGCACAGTACCAATAGAGAACTCAATCATCCTTTCAGGTGGAAGTCCTGAGATTTCAGCAAACACTCCCGGGAATTCATCCCACACCGGTGTGCCCTTCTGAATCTCTGAACTAGTCATCCGAGTCTTTCTCTTGTAGACTTCACTTCCCCACTAAATTGGAATTCAGGCTGAAGAGGGATTCTGAAATTAATCTTCTTCTCCCTACAGTTAATAACTGCAAATATTGACTGAGCCAGGTCATGCCTAAGATTACGTCGTACCCTTTGGTGTCTAGTACGAGCATATCTATGGCCAAGGTCTTGTTACAAAGTTCTACTGGACAATCAGTGCAAACTCTAGTAGATATGACTACTCCATTCCCTGTACTAATCTCCCATTTGTGGTCTAAAGATCTAACAGGTATAGAATGCAATGCCACAAAATGATCTGAGATATAACAATGAGAAGCTCCTGAATCGAAGAGGGCTAAAACAGGTTTTGAGTGTACCCTGATTTTACCTGTTATCACTTCCTCAGAAGTCTCAGCCTCTTCTTCCGTCAAGTTGTAAGCTTGACCCTTCCACGCCCTGCAGCAGTCCTAGCTCCTCTTTGGACTGGGCGAATAGCTTGTTGTGGAGGAGGGGGAGGAGCTCTCCTGATCATCGGTCCTTGGTTCCTCTGTCCAAGTGGCCCTGGAAGTGATCTCTGTCCATTTGGTCCCTGTAGTGCTGGCAAAGCTTGGCCGGCTATCCCCATTCTTCTGTGTGGACAGGCTTCTATGGAATGGTCTCGGGAACCACATACCAAGCATAATCCATTTGCCCTACGGCAATTCTGTCGAATGTGACCTGGTTTCTGACAATAGCTACAGAAGGATAATGGTTGGGCCGTCTGGTAAGGAGCTGGTCGGAATGGTTGCCTCATTGTCTGAACCTTTGCTGCTCTGTATGGGCCTCCTCTTCCTATTGGTGGAAATGGCCTCTTCATGGCCTGGTTCCTCATCTGGTTCACTTGCTTCTTCTCTAGCCCACGCTCCACTCCTCGAGCTATGGTGAGAACTTCTGAATAAGTCTTCAGCTGCTGGGGCATTAAGAAGACCTGGATGTCCATCTGCAAGCCCTGCTGAAATCTACTTGCCCGCTTCTCCTCATCAGTTACCATGTATGGAGCAAAGCGGCTAAGTCTGAGAAATTCCGCGGCATACTCGTCCACGGACCTATTCCATTGCTGAAGTCGGATAAACTGCTCTTCCATGTCCTTCTGAGCAGTGGCAGGGAAGAATCTGCTATAGAAACTCTTGGAGAATGTGTCCCAGGTGACAGGCTTCTCCAATCTTGCCTCCTCAGCTAGCCACCATGTTCTGGCTATATCCTTCAATTGAATCTTAGCAACCTCCACCTGATTCTCCTTTGGAACTCGAGCTGCATTCAACAAGTCTGAGGTATCTGTCAGCCATTGCTCAGCATCCAGGGGTTCTCTTCACCCGTGAATATGGCTGGTTGCAGCCGTCTGAAGTCTGAAATATTTCCCGGCCTCTGTTCCTTTGGAGCTGCTAACTCTTGCCGAAGGAGTTCCGTCTGTTGTTGCTAATTCTCCATCATTGTCTGAATAACCCTCAGAATATCGACATTCTCTCCCGTGGGTCCATTTGATGCTTGCCCAAAGTTGTTACGACCCGACCTTCTCTCCATACTTAGTGGTAAAAGATAACTGGAATTGGAAAAATGGAAGGATTTTAGGATATAAGGGAAGGAATCAAGAAGGAATCAAGAAGGAATAGATAACTTTGTACATTATAGTTGGCAATAGCAAATTTCATTAATTTGCTGCTTGATTGTACTATAGGTGTGAGAGCCTAGGCTCTGATACCAACCTGTAACGCCCCGATCCCACGGATACGGGAACGTCACTGCGACGTATATACGTAGGTCAGAAAATGCCCCACGTATATACGCTAAGCATTTAGTACAACAAGGATCAGAGTACACGACAAAGCGTGATATTCATACATATGCCAACTTAAAAGTACAAGTACAAGTTATCACAAGATATGATAAAATATTACACATTACATGTATCTTTTATCACAACCAAGTCCAAAAGTAAAAGATACAATATGAACACAAAATGCTCACGAGTAGGATGAAGATCCCGTGAGTCAAAGAGAGAGATCTGGCACAAGGACTGGAGCTAGTCTGCGTGCTTACTAAGAAAGCTTGATCTTCTGTGGACGGTTCCACTTCGATCCAAGCTTCAGAACCTGAACATACAAATCCAAGGGAGTCAGGACCTCCCAACAATGAACAGACTACAGCCAAATGGCTAAGAGACATGAATAAGAAAGATAGAACAACATAATGAATATCAATTAGCAAGAAATGAAAGCATGAAGAGATAAAGTCAGAATACAATGAATCCACAGTTAGAGTCTATTATTATTATTACTTGTCTTACTGTGATATCTAGCTATGTGACCCAGCGTCCCAGGGCACATAGATCCATATCCTAGTAAAGCAAGGTTGTTATTGGAAACCAGCGGGATTATCAACGAACTATGTTTACAGTGGGTCCCGTACATGCCCGGGACAACGGTCCAGGATTGTTCCGTTGCTTGGTGACGGAAACCAGCCGCTAGGCTAACAGGAGGGACTTATGTATGCCCTTTATCATGATGGTACCAGTAATGAGAGAGCAAGCACTCCCCTCGGTCCCCTGGAGGCCCTCAGGTCAGACCGGAAATATAGTTGCACAACATACCTAATACCACTGTAAATATGAACACATATTGATATCCACATGTTTTCCCCCGACCCAATGTAAGTTGGTCCATTTTATACAAAAGTCAAGTGTATCATACTTGGTGTTAAGAGATAGCATGATAAGTGGTGATATTCATTAATTAACAAGTTATGAAATGAGAATATACAATAACAAGCCATGAAGTAACAAGAGGTAACATCCATCAAGTAACAGGTCATGAAGTACCATCCATGAAGCATAAACAAGAATAATATATCCCACATGTATCAAGGGTATGATCCAAATTCAGAAAAGAAATCAACTATAATAAACAGCCTAAATTAGTCGACTAGGTGGAATGGTTAGTCGACTAATAGTGGTCTCTAGTCGACTAACAGTCTGGACTAGTCGACTAAAACTGGGTTCCAGAGAGTTGGAATTCTGTTTCAGGAAAAGTTAGTCGACTAGGTGGAAAGAGTAGTCGACTAACGGTGAACTCAAGTCGACTAACAGATACGTAAGTCGACTAAATCTGTGATACAGAGAGTCGAGTTTCTGATTCAGGAAAAGTTAGTCGACTAATAATCAAGATAAGTCGACTAAAATTGTGTTTCAGAACAGGGGTCGTTTCAAATAAGGATTTCAAGTCGACTAACTCCTAGGTCAAGTCGACTAATCGTGGTCTGAAAACAGGGTACAGAACAGAATTTGATGGTTGAATTTGAAGGCCAAAAGCATGATTTTGAAGGCACAAGTGTACATGAATTGTAAACACAAGTATACTAAAAAGTTTACAAGTCTTGGTGAGTAAAAATACTCACACGAATGGTTAATTGGAGCTATACGCGTTCGAAAGGAGCGTTGCCGACAAACTTGATCCTCGGCGATAATAGACACGATCCCAATCCAAAAGTTGTAGTTGCTTGAGATGGAGATGATGACTTTGTGGTGTTTTTGGAGTTGGGGTTGAGGTGAAGGAGGGATTTTGGTGAAGGCCAAATCTTTGTTGAAGTGAAGAAAAGAAATAAAAATGTAAAGGAAAAGTTTATATAAGATTTTGATTTTGTGAAGGAGGTGCAATTTATGTAGAAGAGAGGGGGTTTTTGCAAATAGGAGAGGATGAGGTGTCCCTCTTTTGGCCACTTGGCCGGCCATGGAAGAGAGAGAGAAAGAGGGGCATTAATGGTAGAAGTGTGTGGAGTTTGTTGGAATTTTGGAAAAGGTTGGAATTTTGGAAAATTGGAAAATCTTGTGGCTTGTGGAGGAAGGAAGAGAAATAAAGAAAAAAGAAAAAGAAAAGAATTTAAAAAGGAGAAGATATTTTCTTTGTCTTGGAAAATGAAAATATTGAAAAGACAATTTCCCGGGTTTAAGTCGAAGATGCGGAAAACATTTCGGAAAATACCGAAATCGTCCCGAAATCAAGTATCTTGGAACGACTCGTAAAATTTACCAAAAATCAATAATAATATTTAAGACTCATGGTGAAATTCGTTTGGAGAAATAATTTATAGTTTTAAAACTAAAAATCCGGAATCAGTTAGCTACCGACTCCAGTGGAATTTTCATAAAATCATAAAATTCCCAGAAAAAGTATTTAGGTAAGAAATACGATTCTAAGAAATAATGCCTAAAGGACTTTCTAGAATTTCCTAACTGTTTGTAAGATAAAAATCCGGGAATCGATCAGCGACACTGGTCGACACCGGTTTTGAAGATTTTCAATTAATTCAGGAAAATTTCAGAAAATCATATAAAATCTAAAATATTGGAAAATAATATTTGAAACTGAAATCGGTCAAATACAGGAAGTAAATCGAAAAAAATACGATCGAAAAACTGAATACGCAGCTAAGTACGTATTCCAGGAACGGGGTATTACACTTTTTCTAATTCTTTAACAAAGAAGAACTGTTAACATAAAACGTGAATAAAAACTGTTAATGCTTCTATCGCCTCCCGTCCCTGTGGATTCGACCCGTTGAGCCAATGCTATAATGGAAGTATCGAGGGTATATTAGCACATATAGGAGCTTTTCATTGATTTCACAAACTACACATTTTTGAGTGCTAGTTCCGCCCCGATCAAATTTTTGGCGCCGTTGCCGGGGACGAGAATGGTTTTGTTTCACGTTTTTGTTAACATTGTCTTCTCTGTTTTGGTGTGCAGGACATTCTTTACAGGATCTTAACATTGCAGAATAAAAACAAGCTTTGCATCTCCCTGCTCTAGAAAGCAGGGACTCAGCTTCTAAAGAACCGCCGCGCAAACGCGACTTTTGCCGCGAAAACGCGGTCATGTTGTAAACATTGTGTATCTTGTTGTGCTGGGATGTATTCATTGTAATAGCTAGTGGATCTGTATTGTTACTTTTCTGCTTTGATTGCCTACACACCACAATAAGGTAAAGAACTAAAATACGGTATTTGGACGCTTTTAAAACGGTTTAGACATTTGCATTTAGGCACGTGTCAATTCAATTCCAATATACTGTATTTTGTTCTGTTGTTGTGATCTGGATTGAGGTGTACATATGGCATTGCATATAGCATAGGACAAACACGTGGGTGATTTATTCGCTTTATGTTATATTCTTGTCTATATTGCACACTTGCACGAATTGAACTTAAGGGCATAACCCATACAAGATAAGGTGAGGATTTCATCACCCTTCCTTAACCCAAAAATCACCTCCCCACTACACAACCCAAACCCTAATAAAAATTGATCGATGTTGGCCCCTAGGGACATTTCGGACTCATTAAGAGATTGACCGATGTAACGCCCCGATCCCGCAGGTACGAGGACGTTATGGCGACGTACATACGCGAGGTGAAAACACACTCACGCGTACGTTAAGCCTCAATACAGGACATAGCTTCCATCTATACAAGGGTTCCAGCAGGAAATACGTACAAGAATACCTGTAAAAAGGGGTTAGGGATCATAACAGATATAAAAAAAGAGGGACAAATAAGATAACAGAAATAAATCACCAAGATACCTATAAAGAGTCTCGATGAGGAATCTCCTATGTGACTCCAAGGCACTATCTGATAATACGGTAGCTCGGATCTCCAACCTGGGCATGCAAACCCAGGGTCGTCAGAAAGCGACCTAGTGAGTGGTAAAATGAAGGAGGCAATAATATGTACTATAGTAATACAAGCACAATAATAATAAATAATACATGCTGTTGTAATAGTGATACCATATCCTAAGCATATAATAAGCATATAAGTAGCAGCAGAAGTATCTAAACATGAAAGATATAAGCATGTTATCTTTTAATACCATCATTACCTAACCGGTTATCATCTGGTCATGTCTTTAGGCGTGTCCGATTGATATCATAAATGCTGTCGTCTAGTGGTGACGTGATAGTAGTAACTATACAGGTGGGCTTATGCAATATGAACATGCAGGTAGGCATATGACAACAGAATAGATGCAATGCAGAACTTGCGTAGTATGCCACCACAGAAAGAGTAACATGTACCAGCCAAAGTAACAGATATACATGTACATCACCACAGAATGTATAGCATGAAACAGGTAAGGTAACAACATATACAGGTAACATGATAACGGCGAAATGGTCGGGTACAGGAACATGTACAACTAAACAATAGAATACATGTATCAGGCAAGTCATGTTATTTATACAATAGTAGCAATCAGTACCGCCTGCTATTTTAATCAATCTCTTCCAGTGTCCCATACCACTGGCAGTTCATACTGGAGCCCGCACTCCAGTCGAACCCATCCGGACATGGCCTACGGGTACCATTATCCAAACGAGGGAATGACCAAATAACAAGTGTTCCCGACGTCACTATTGTGTATACTATTTTCTTATATTAATTGAAAACTCATGGTCGAGGAGCTCTTATCGGGTGGGTGTATCCCGTGCATACCCGGGACAACGGCCTTAAACAGACACCTGGCTGCTGAGACCAGGGCCAGCCCGCTAAGGTTGTAACATGTAACGGGAATCTCAATGAGCTAAAACATAACAGGAAACGGGATGCTCATGAGTAACAGACGGTAGCCAGCACTACCCCGTCCCCTGCAGTGGGACAAACAATAGATCCAGACATCCACCCGATATGATCTAATCAACCGTCAAGTTCCCCATACCCAAGTTAGCTTTATGATCTGATATGTCAAGTATACAATGTAACAAGAACAAATACAGTGCATGATATAGGTAACATGATAACAGGAACTGAGCTCTGTTGATAGCATAGAACAATATAACGGGAAACGGGAATAATATAACGGGAACAATATAACGGAACAATATCACAATCGATGTGGGATTCCACATATCGCATATCAACAGCTCTCATGTCCAGTAACGGGAATATCCATATCAGTAACAATAAACAATCATATAACATGACTACGGTAACATGGAACAATAATACGAACGGGAATCCATATGACAAGAATAAAGAAACCATACATGCATGTGTAACAGGGATATGGAAACATGACATGCATGTGTAACAGTGATATGTAAACATGACATAACTGTAACAATAATATGAAATGCGGTAGTCCGTGCATTGTTCTATCCGTGTACCAGTGGAACATCTATGTGTGGCCAGAATAACAGTGATCAGTGCATCCATGTAACGAGGATATCAATGTAACATGACGGTATCAATGTACTAGTGTATCCGTATATCAGTAGGTCACAAACATATGTAATGGTGAGACGTGTACATGAATTACATGAAAGCTACATGCAATACCGATATCCAGTGTAACCAATATCTACATGCACTATGGTGCTTAGTGTACCAGTGGGTCGGTAAGGGTGACAGTGGAATAGTGACAAGATCCCGTACAATGAAGTACGCGTGTCTTGGGTCCAAGTAGCAGTAGTGTGTAACTATAATAGTTATCCATGCAATGACAATGTCTAGTGATTCATTAATTGATCATCTAGCTTAGTGTCTATATTTACTCACATTGTATACAGACTCTTATTACAAAACATGACGTTTCTCGAGTTAAGTTATTAATTTAACAGTGCTAGTGCTTAACCCATAATTACGGTTTCATAACGAAAGCTAAATATGAATAAATAAATATAATTTAGAAAATAAAATACTCACAAACTAGTCATGGGAAGGTAGCTCTCTTTCCCACGATCGCAACAGATCCAGAATCGTCCAAATCGGAGTCGGATGCTCCAGATATCGCCCGAATACTAAAAGTAACGGAAAGGGGTTAAATATGTAAATAAAAAGAATTCAATTGCAATTAATAAATTGAATCAGGGGGTTTTATGGAAGATTACCTTTATTGGGTTTGGATGCGGGTTTGGGTAGCTCGCGGGTCGGGTTTGGATCCAATACCCAAACCCATTTCACTTAAGTTAACGGGTAATAGGTTAACGGGTTATAGGGTAGCGGGTAGTGGGTCGGGTTTATACCAACAACCCTACCCCAATCTTTAGTTAGTGGGTTCGGGTTACACCCGAACCCAATAAGCCAATAGCAGCGGCAGCAGCACCTGCTGCTGCCGCGCCCTGCTATGGGCCGGCCGGCCAGCTTAGCTGGCCGGCGGCGCAGGCTGGCCGCCGGCGACGGTCCGGCTCCGGCGACAGTGAAAGAGAGAGAGGGTGAGGGAGAGAGAAAGATAGAGAGAGAGAGAGAGAGTTTGACTGCAGAAGAAGAAAGAAAAGAAAAAGAAGGAGAAGAAGAAGAAGAAGAAGAAGAAGAAGAGGAGGAGGGGTGGTGGCGCGGTGGCGGCCGGCCACCGGCCGGGGGGCGGCGGCCTGGTCGCGGCCGGCGGCGGCGGCGGCTTGCGGCCTTGCCTGGCTACGGGTCGCCCTCCCCCCTTTTTGGTGTCTGCAGCAGAGAGAGAGAGAGAGAGGAGTGTGTGGGGGAAGGAGAGGGAGTGTGTTAGAGAGAGAGATTGGAGAGAGAGAGAGAGAGAGAGAGAGAGAGAGAGGAGTTTGTATTTAGGGGAGAGAGAGAGGTGGTGAGTAAGTCGGTGGGAGCTTTCCAGAGAAGGGAAGAAGGGAGAAGAAAAGAAAGGAAAAAGAAAGATTAAAAATTATAATATTTTATTATTATAATATTGGCCCAATATTCGACCAGCTCCGAACGGCGTTAAAAAATTACAAAAAATAGAGAATATTATACTGAGACGTAAGATGAAAATGGTTTGAAGAAATTCAATCCGGTTTGCAAATAAAAATCCCGAAGTGTGTCGCCGATATCGGGCGACACCGGTTTGGCCGGATTTTCGATAAATTTAGAAAAATCTCCAAAAATACTCTAAGGTAGATAATAAGATTTTAAGACATGTGGTGAAAGCAGATCCTCAAAATACAACTCCATTTGTGAAATAAAAATCGTAAAGCAGATTATCGGTATCGGTCGACACCGACTATGGAGATTTCCCAAAATAATCCAGAAAAATTCCAAAAAATCCTGAAAAATCTCAAATATTAGAAAATAATTTTTGAAACTGACATCAGCTCAATCGGACTACTACGGAGGTCAAATCAATTTTGTACGTCGTATCGCGTACTGATACTGTGATACGTACATCAGGGAGCAGGGGTTACATTTCTCCCCACCTTACAAAAAATTTCGTCCTCAAAATTTCAATTCAGGTGTGAGAACAATATTTCCAACCCCAAAGTCAAAATGTTACGGGTCCACGACATATCCGCTGCGCACTCTGCTACTATAAGGAACTCGAGATGGAGAAGTATGGTAGTGAACTAACACTAACGGATTAGAAGCAATAAGAGGAAAAGAAAACGAGAAGGAAATCGGATATTCTGGTTGACAACTGGAAGGAAGGAAGGAAAACAAACGAGTCAAGGACTGAATTGTCAATGACATGGTATCCTTGTACTTGTCGCTGGAACCCCCAAATCCAGATACAGATAAGTTAATCTGCACCCGATTGTACTGGTGGAAGAGCCCAAGTATTGACCCAGATGGTTACCCACGCCAGGTATGAACCTAAGCTCTGATACCACAATGAACGCCCCGATCCCGCAGGTACGGGGACGTTATGGCGACGTACATACGCGAGGTGAAAACACACTCACGCGTACGTTAAGCCTCAGTACAGGACATAGCTTCCATCTACACAAGGGTTCCAGCAGGAAATACGTACAAGAATACCTGCAAAAAGGGGTTAGGGATCATAACAGATATAAAAAAAGAGGGACAAATAAGATAACATAAATAAATCACCAAGATACCTATAAAGAGTCTCGATGAGGAATCTCCTATGTGACTCCAAGGCACTATCTGATAATACGGTAGCTCGGATCTCCAACCTGGGCATGCAAACCCAGGGTCGTCAGAAAGCGACCTAGTGAGTGATAAAATGAAGGAGGCAATAATATGTACTATAGTAATACAAGCACAATAATAATAGATAATACATGCTGTTGTAATAGTGATACCATATCCTAAGCATATAATAAGCATATAAGTAGCAGCAGAAGTATCTAAACATAAAAGATATAAGCATGTTATCTTTTAATACTATCACTACCTAACCAGTTATCATCTGGTCATGTCTTTAGGTGTGTCCGGTTGATATCATAAATACTGTCGTCTAGTGGTGACGTGATAGTAGTAACCATACAGGTGGGCTTATGCAATATGAACATGCAGGTGGGCATATGACAACAGAATAGATGCAATGCAGAACTTGCGTAGTATGCCACCACAGAAAGAGTAACATGTACCAGGAAAAGTAACAGATATACATATACATCACCACAGAATGTATAGCATGAAACAGGTAAGGTTACAACATATACAGGTAACATGATAACGGCGAAATGGTCGGGTACAAGAACATGTACAACTAAACAATAGAATACATGTATCAGGCAAGTCATGTTATTTATACAATAGTAGCAATCAGTACCGCCTGCTATTTTAATCAATCTCTTCCAGTGTCCCATACCACTGGCAGTTTATAGTGGAGCCCGCACTCCAGTCGAACCCATCCGGACATGGCCTACGGGTATCATTATCCAAACGAGAGAATGACCAAATAACAAGTGTTCCCGACGTCACTATTGTGTATACTGTTTCTTATATTAATTGGAAACTCATGGTCGAGGAGCTCTTATCGGGTGGGTGTATCCCGTGCATACCCGGGACAACGGCCTTAAACAGACCCCTGGCTGCTGAGACCAGGGCCAGCCCGCTAAGGTTGTAACATGTAACGGGAATCTCAATGAGCTAAAACATAACGGGAAACGGGATGCTCATGAGTAACATACGGTAGCCAGCACTACCCCGTCCCCTGCAGTGGGACAAACAATGGATCCAGACATCCACCCGATATGATCTAATCAACCGTCAAGTCTCCCCATACCCAAGTTAGCTTTATGATCTGATATGTCAAGTATACAATGTAACAAGAACAAATACAGTGCATGATACGGGTAACATGATAACAGGACCTGAGCTCTGTTGATAGCATAGAACAATATACGGGAAACGGGAACAATATAACGGGAACAATATCACAATCGATGTGGGATTCCACATATCGCATATCAACAGCTCTCATATCCAGTAACGGGAATATCCATATCAGTAACAGGAAACAATCATATAACATGACTACGGTAACATGGAATAATAATACGAACGGGAATCCATATGACAAGAATAAAGACACCATACATGCATGTGTAACAGGGATATGGAAACATGACATGCATGTGTAACAGTGATATGTAAACATGACATAACGGTAACAATAATATGAAATGCGGTAGTCCGTGCATTGGTCTATCCTTGTACTAGTGGAACATCTATGTGTGGCCAGAATAACAGTGATCAGTGCATCCATGTAACAAGGATATCAATGTAACATGACGGTATCAATGTACTAGTGTATCCGTATATCAGTAGGTCACAAACATATGTAATGGCGAGACGTGTACATGAAATTACATGAAAGCTACATGCAATACCGATATCCAGTGTAACCGATATCTACATGCACTATGGTGCTTAGTGTACCAGTGGGTCGGTAAGGGTGACAGTGGAATAGTGAAAAGATCCCGTACAATGAAATACGCGTGTCTTGGTGTCCACGTAGCAGTAGTGTGTAACTATAATAGTTATCCATGCAATGACAATGTCTAGTGATTCATTAATTGATCATTTAGCTTAGTGTCTATGTTTACTCACATTGTATACAAACTCTTATTACAAAACATGACGTTTCTCGAGTTAAGTTATTAATTTAACAGTGCTAGTGCTTAACCCATAATTACGGTTTCATAACGAAAGCTAAATATGAATAAATAAATATAATTTAGAAAAAGAAAACACTCACAAACTAGTCATGGAAGGTAGCTCTCTTTCCCACGATCGCAACGGATCCAGAATCGTCCAAATCGGAGTCCGGATGCTCCAGATATCGCCCGAATACTAAAAGTAACGGAAAGGGGTTAAATATGTAAATAAAAAGAATTCAATTGCAATTAATAAATTGAATCAGGGGGTTTTATGGAAGATTACCTTTATTGGGTTTGGATGCGGGTTTGGGTAGCTCGCGGGTCGGGTTTGGATCCAATACCCAAACCTATTTCACTTAAGTTAACGGGTAATAGGTTAACGGGTTATAGGGTAACGGGTAGTGGGTCGGGTTTATACCAACAACCCTACCCCAATCTTTAGTTAGTGGGTTCGGGTTACACCCAAACCCAATAAGCCTATAGCAGCGGCAGCAGCACCTGCTGCTGCCGCGCCCTGCTATGGGCCGGCCGGCCAGCTTAGCTGGCCGGCGGCGGTCCGGCTCCGGCCGACAGTGAAAGAGAGAGAGGGTGAGGGAGAGAGAAAGATAAAGAGAGAGAGAGAGAGTTTGACTGCAGAAGAAGAAAGAAAAGAAAAAGAAGGAGAAGAGAAGAAGAAGAGGAGGAGGGGTTAGTGGCGCGGTGGCGGCCGGCCACCGGCCGGGGGCGCGGCCTGGTCGCGGCCGGCGGCGGCGGCGGCCTGCGGCCTTGCCTGGCTGCGGGTCGCCCTCCCCCTTTTTGGGTGTCTGCAGCAGAGAGAGAGAGGAGTGTGTGGGGGAAGGAGAGGGAGTGTGTTAGAGAGAGAGAGAGATTGGAGAGAGAGAGAGAAAGAGAGAGGAGTTGTATTTAGGGGAGAGAGAGAGAGGCGGTGGGTAAGTCGGTGGGAGCTTTCCAGAGAAGGGAAGAAGGGAGAAGAAAAGAAAGGAAAAAGAAAGATTAAAAATTATAATATTTTATTATTATAATATTGGCCTAATATTCGACCAGCTCCGAACGGCGTCCAAAAATTATAAAAAATAGAGAATATTGTACTGAGACGTAAGATGAAAATGGTTTGAATAAATTCAATCTGATTTGTAAATTAAAAATCCCGAAGTGTGTCGCCGATATCGGGCGACACCGGTTTGGCCGGATTTTCAATAAATTCAGAAAATTTTTCAAAAATACTATAAGGTAGATAATACGATTTTAAGACATGTGGTGAAAGCGGATCCTCAAAATATAACTCCGTTTGTGAAATAAAAATCATAAAGCAGATTATCGGTATCGGTCGACACCGACTATGGAGATTTTCCAAAATAATCCAGAAAAATTTCAGAAAATCCTGAAAATCTCAAATATTAGAAAATGATTTTTGAAACTGACATCAGCTCAATCGGACTACTACGGAGGTCAAATCAATTTTGTACGTCATATCGCGTACTGATACTGTGATACGTACATCAGGGAGCAGGGGGTTACAACCGAAGGTGGAACTTGTTTTGAATCTTACTCTTGTGAAATCGGTATCTAAGGTTGGGAATTAAGAGGTTACGCCTCGAAGATACCGTGGCTTGGCGTAATTAAGGCCCGTTGCTTACGCACGGATACCTCCCACCATATTTTATCCCTACCTGGCCGATTAGCTTGTGGTCAGATTCAAGCAACAACCTCCCCCGGATAATCGACCAGTTAGGAGTCGTCTAGGTTTAGGTTAACCCTACTATAGGCTTGATTCTGATTTTTCCTTTTCTTTTGTTTGTTGTTTGATTTTTCCTTTTTGTTTGTGATTGTTTGTGAAATGGAATTGAACAATAACAATTCTTTCAATCCGAATATGAATCCATATTTCACACCAACTCTATTTGATTCAGATAATTCCAACTCGGACTTTTACAATATGAACCAACCAAATACACCGGGTTGTCCTTATCTGAATCAATACAACCCATACCCACATTCTTATGACTATAATTTTCAAAATAATTTCAACTCGTCACAGAGTCAATGGGGATTCACCTCCCCCGAGTTAAATTTTCAACCTCCTTGTCCCCCGTATCCACCTTGTCTACAATTTACACAATATTCATTTCCCGATTTCGCTTCCTATACTCCTTTTTCTGGACCTCCCATTGAAGAAAAATCCGACCTAGAAAAGAGTATAGAAGCCAATCTACAAGAGGCCGAGCAACAACTTCAGAAAATGCTGGCCTCTCCAATTCCACAATATTTTCAAGAGTCTTACTCAGTTTCACCTCTTCATAATAAACAACCATCTGCCTTGGAAATGAGTAAAGAACTCTTGTGTGAGTCCAAGCTTCAATCTCCAAACATTTTGGACTCACATTCTTCACAAAATTTTCAAAACCAAGATTCTTATACTCCCATTCTAGAACATCCACTTGCAGAAAAATCAAGTTTAGAAAAGAGTATAGAAATCTTGCAGGAGTCTGCGTTACAATTTCAAAAATCTTCTTCTCAGTCTATTGATAGGTTAGAAACACAATTGAGTAAATTGATCAACGTTTATAAGAATGAAGAATCTCTCTCTTCTCCACCTTTGACCAATTCAAATATCTCTAACTCTATCAATTTGACCCATAATTCCTATTGTTTTGGAAACTATGATTCCTACACTCTTTTTCTAGAACAACCACTTGAAGATACATCACATCTAGAAAAGAGTATAGAAGTATTGCAAGAGTCCGCGCTAAAATTTCAAACATCTTCTACCGAGTCTATCAATAGTTGAAAACACAATTGAGTAAATTAGTTAGCATTTATAGGAATGAGGAAACTCTATCTTATAACCTTTGACCAATTCAGCTATCCCTAACTCTATGATTTGACCCAAGACTCTTGTCATTTTGGAAATCAAGATTCAATTTCAGCACACCCATCTGAACTTGTCCAAACTTCAAATGTTAAAGATCCCATTGACATTTTAGCAAGTTATCCTTTCCTGAAATTGAACTTGAGCATGAATATGATCCTGAACTTTCACTTGATAATTCAATTTCACTTCCTGATTCAATATTGACTGAGGTGTTTTATCTGAATTCAGGCCTTTTCCCGAGTCAGTATTGGATCCAGTGCCAGTTCATTGTGAAATTGAATCACTAATCTTTTATGATCATCATATTGAACTTGACCAATTTCATACCTTTGAAAGTCCCATTGATAAATTGGCAAGTTCTCATTTTTCTGGAATTGAACTCAATGAGGAATGTGACTTTGATCCTCAAAATTGTGATCCAGTTCAAATTCCTGAATCAATATTGACTCCTGTTATGCTACCCAATTTGAGCAACATTTTAGAGTCAGTTTTGATTCTCATACCTGTCATTCTGGAACTGAAATCACTAACCTTAGAAAATTACATTCCATCAGGGGGAAATGAATGTGGACTTGAGCTTCATCTTCTTGATTTGGACCCACTTCCTGAACCAATCTCGACTCCCAAACCTTTACTTGACTTAAGTCTTTTTCCTGAGTCGGTATTAGTTCCTGTATTTCCTGAATCCAAATCAATCATTCCATTCTGGGACAAGGGTCTTGATAAATTTGACTCTGACATTATTTTGAAAATTTAGAAATTAGATAGGGTAAAATTCTTAATAAAAATCATAAAGATATACATCATTTTAGTGGGTTGTATTCTAGAGGTCTCTGGTAGGTTCCTCCGGACTCCACGTACATTGGATTGGGCCACATTTCGTGGACCAATCAGACCACCACCGGAATCACCACCTTGAGGTGATTTTTTCTTCCCTCTCTGGGGCCGTTTGTTTCGCGTAAAACTCTGTAATTCGTAAATGACTTACTACCCAGTTACAACTTCGGCGTTTGTTTGGACCGTAATTCGTAAAAGACTTACGTAACTCAACTAACACTCACTTGCAACCCAGTTACCACTCACTTACAGCCCAGTTACAGTTAATTTTGTGGTCATACAAATTTGTAATATTTTTTTATATTAATATTAAAAAATTTTAATATTTAACTTTTTTAATATTTATTTGCAGTATTAAAACTTTTAAAATCACCAAATAGTTAATTTTGTGGTCAACTTTTTCACTTCCGACTTATACATTACGACAACCAAACACCGTAAAGTACAATACACTTTCCCACTTTACAATTTTATATTACCAACCAAACACCGTAAAATTTACATACATGCAACTCATTTACAATTGTAAAAGACTTTACCAATTACAACTACGAATTACGGCCAGTTACGACAACCAAACAGGCCCTCTATTTGTTTCATGCATATATACATCACGATGCATTGAGGACAATGCATGAGATAAGTGTGGGGGAGGGTTTACTAACATAGAGTTTTAGATTTTCTTTCTTTTACACTTCTTTTAGGATACTTTTAGAAATCTTCTCTTTTGTATAAGAATTTTTCTCTTTCTTTAAAAACTTTTTGAAATATGAGACGAAGTTTAGATCTATTTTAAGAAAATTAAGATGATCTTAGAAATTAAGAAAGCCTTAATTATGACATCTTAAACCTAGTTGAAATAATGGATCTTGTTTAAAATTATAGGCTAAGTAAGATAAATTGGGGAGATAATTTTATCTTAAATTTTTTGCCTTAGATAGTATGCACCTAACACTTACACAATTTTTGGGATGGAAACAAAGACCTAAAATGCCATAAATAAAAAGAAAAATATAAAAAAATCATCAACACTTATTAAGCTAGATAATTATGCCTCAAGAAGCATGATTATTCACGCCTAACGGTGGTCAAAAGAAGCAAATAATCCCCTTTAGTTTTGTGGCCTTGTTTACTCGAGTCCTTAAACTCGAGGGATGTTTTCTCATCTGGTGCCCTAAAACCGTCTGGCCTGAGAGTCATCGGTTATAGGCTCACTACATGGGTGAACTAGAAAGCCTAAGAAAACTAAGGGAAGAAAAAAGAAAAAATAAAAAAATAAAAATAAAAATAAATAAATAATATATATATATGAATGGCTTGATGGTTAGAGTTGAAATCCCAGAAATCTTCACTATCACAAAGTGCATATTATTTAGGTTTTATGAAAGATAAAATATTCAATTCAATTTTGAATTCTTACCTTAATTTAAGACAAGATATTGCATAGAGACTAAGTTTAAGGAAGAATGATTTTTGGTGGACTTATGACCTTAGATCGCTTATATTTTTGTAAAAATATTTCATAAACATGTCTCTCTTTCAAAATGCATTTTCAAAATACTAACATTTGTCTTCTTTCTTTATGGATTTTGTGGGTGCAATTCGCTGAAAACCCTCAGGAGACAACACTCCTCCTCTAGGGATAACCTAGAGGTTTAACGGCTTATTGCACATGCTCAGTGCAATCGCGTTACCTGCAAAAGTGGTGTAATAACATTTGTAGTATAGTTTTTCCTTTCTTGTTTTGCTCGGGACGAGCAAAAGATAAGTGCGGGGGTGTGATTAGTCTACAATTATGCATTATTATATCGCATTTTCCCACCGGTTTATGAATAAAATGTCGGTCTAAACCGTGTTTTGGTCTCTATTGCAGATAAATCAAGAGTTTAAGGGCAAAGGAGTAATAAGAGCTTAATTAACCCCTTCTAAGGTAATTAAATCCGCATTACTTGGAGGCCAAGTAAGGGATTATCTAGAAGATACGTCGAACCTAAACTCCTGCGCACGTCAGACGAATATTCGGACGAAATTACCAGAAAAGGGATATACCAGGAATATTCTTGAAGCAGCAGGGATATCCTGACAAAAACCAGGGACCTAAGTCCCTGGTATTGCCGCGAAAATGAGGTAATTGCCGCGTTTCCTCGGTAATTGGGTGGAGCCACGCGTCGATTTTCGACGTGTGGCCCCGTCTCGTCTTCTAGAATCTTCCTTTGCCTATAAATACCCCTGTAGTTGGCCAAAGCGCGGGCAGTTTTTGTTTTTAGGAGTAGTTTCTGATTTTTTTTATGTTTTAGGGTAGTGTAGGTAGGTGCTCTTCATTTCATTTCTCTTGCATTTTCTTTTCTTTTTAGATCATGTATTAGGGCTGAGAGATTCAGAGAGAGATAGAGAGGGATTGATGTAATAGATGGTGACAATCTATGTAAAGGTGCCTCCTTTCTTCTCCGATGTAATCTTCTCCATCTACTACATGATGCTTTGCTAACTTTTCTTCTTCTCATGGCAATCTAACTACTAACCACTAATCATCTAACCACTTACTTGATAATCCACATGAATCTAGTAGCCTCTACAAGGCCTTACTATTGCAAGAGCCATTGATGGCTCATGATGATGGGTTCTAACATCTAACTTGCTAACCAAGCTAACTCTCTCTTATTTCATGCTTGCTTTAATGGTTTGATGATCTAATGTTTGTATTAGCTTGCTCTTGATGCAAGTTTGAATGTGAAGAACCATCTTATTTGCCATGCTCTGTATAGTCTCTTGAAGCCAAGAATTAGTGATGGCCGAGAATCCATGTGAGGCAACTATCACTAAGAGGTTAGCATGGTTAGTGGAGCAATTAGTAGTTAGTAGCCATGAGTTTTATTTTCCCTTGTTTTAGAAATCAATTTCCAAAATCTTTTTATCATTTTCATCGTTGTTTTCACCGCCTTCTTTGTTTACCCTTGTTCCATCTTCTTTTCTATTTGTTTTCCAAACCACTTCTCTTTTGTTTTCTTCGCCGTTTTCATCGCGCCTTCTCCACCTACCACATGCTTGTTTTCCTTTCTTTTCTTTTCATTTCTTTTTCTAATTCTTTAACAAAGAAGAATTGTTAACATAAAACGTGAATAAAAACTGTTAATGCTTCTATCGCCTCCCGTCCCTGTGGATTCGACCCGTTGAGCCAATGCTATAACGGAAGTATCGAGGGTATATTAGCACATATACGAGCTTTTCATTGATTTCACAAACTATACATTTTTGAGTGCTAGTTCCGCCCCGATCAGTGGTCCAACCCCCTTACAGTCAGCTCGCTCTAGGATTTTGAAGATGGGCATTTTCTTATAGGGGTTGTTTGGATTCAAGGAATTGCGTGGAAGTGAGGAAGTGAGAAGTGTCTTTTCTCATTTTCGCTGTTCATCTAAACACCAGAAAAGGAAAATGGAAAAAGTTCTTTTCCTTTTCTCTTTTCTCTTTTACACAACCATTTTCTCACTTTTAAAGTGCTATAGTTAATTTTGTGGTCATATAAATCTCATTTGTAATAAATTGAAGTACAAAATAGTTAATTTTTTGCTCATGTAAATCTCACTTGCATTCTAATTATAGTCTAATTTTTTTTTTTTCTTAATTAATTTTATTTTGATATTATTTTGCGGTCAACTTTGTAGTCAACTATTCCACTTCCACTTCCACATTACCATCCAAACACTCGAAAAGACGCAACATTTTCAAACCACACTCCCAACAACATCTAAACACCAAAAAACTTACTAACCAAGTTTCAATGGGAACTATTACTACTTCCTCACTTCTTCACTTCCTCACTTCCACCCTTAACCAAACACGCCACAATGAAAACTACACCGCAGGAGTACTAGGACTCTCAAATTAAAAAAAAAATACTGAGACAAGTAGTTTTGACATTCATGTGCACTGTAAATAAATTAAGAAATCCTATGACCTAGTGATACATACAAAGATACACTGATCATACATACGTTAGATCAAAATAATAATCTAACATTATTGTATATAACGAATATCAGGAGAATTTGACGTTCAGGATGTTTTCAAGATAAAAAAAATATCGAGAGTTTGCAGGTAACTACTTTGGCAGGTACTGCTCGTGTTAATTCTTCCTTCCTTCCTTGTTTCTGTTTTTCTTCATTTTGTCAAAAAAAGGTAGCCACAAAGGAGAAAAAGAGAGAGAGAAAGAGAGAGAAAGAAGCTCACAAGCATGTCTCGTCATCATGCATCAACAAACTAAATTGAAAAACTCAACCCAAGAAAAGGTACAAATTCTTGGTACCTTGGTCGTTTGGTTCATTTGATGACGAATTCCATAGTAGCAAATTTGAAAATTCTTGGAGCCCATGCTGCTGTTCGAGTCTTGCCAAGAATTGTACCAATCTTTGAACTTATTATTATATATCGATCGACAGCTAATTTCCACTGCATTTTCATTAGTCTCCGCCGTTAGTGTGGACAATATAAGGTTTGAAAATCTCATGCAATGACAGAATACAAGAATTTTCTTTCTAACAACTACAAACTTAAAGATGAGGCATCATATTTTGACCAAGAGGCAGCAAAGTTGAGTACCTAACGCAGTACTAACAATGACAGAGAGTAGGTTTTTTTACCTTGTTTTGAGGAGAATGATGATTGTTACTTATAGAGATACAAACAATATTGGTCATATTTTGGCTGAATTCTTCAGGTAACATGTTTTCAACATCTCATGTGTATAGTGACAGTTTTCTTTTTTTTGAAGAGGTAGTTAGTTTCTGCATTTAGCTTAGACAACAGTTCTCCACAAAGAGGTCTATTAAAGGTTATTTCTTTGTTATAGATGCACACAAACTGCCACCAGCCCTCAGATAATAAAAAAATTGTCTCATTTTTACCTAACTTAAAGTTGAGTCAAGAGGTCTGAAAGCCAGAGTGGTAACTGGTAAGCTCCTCCCTTGTGACCTAATAACTCAGTGATTTTTTTACAAAGCATGCAACAATAAGCATGCAAGTAATGTTAATTCTATCTCAAGATTTCTAGTTTATATCTAATTCAAAGCTCTCTGATAAGTTGCGTCACGTGAATACGCGGGGTTTGTTAGGATTATGACGTGAATATACTGTGAAGGTTGATTAATATCGGATTTGGTAATTTCTTTTTCTGTATCTGTTTTGAGTCCGAGTTGGATTCAAGTTTTCTTTATTCTGATTGAAGGTGTTTTGAGTCCGAGTTGAATTCAAGTTTCATTTATTTTGATTGAAGAAATTTGTGTAGAACTAAAGAGTTCTATGATTTATAAATAACTCCTTAGGGGTGACATTCAATGTATTCCAAGAGAATCGTATGAATTTGTAATTCCTAAGGGTGTAATTCATCTAGGTGAGAAATTCTGTGAGAGAAACTTAGCCACAAGGGTTCGCTGTTCTTGGCGGCCATCAATGGCTTGTAACTTCTCAGCGTGGGGGTGTAAGTAAGTCTTATTGTACTCCACCAAAGTTTTAATAAAGTTTCTCCCCCTTCTCTCGTGGACGTACACATGATCTGTTTGATCAGTGGAACCACATTACATTGTGTGTTGGCTTTCTATCTACTTTGGAATATCTTCTTCTTCTCTTCTTTAAGTTGGCTTAGTAGATCCTGTGGTTTGTATCCGCTGTGCTGCCCTAGTCGATCCGGTCTTGGGACGTCCTACCCTGAAATTGTTGGAACTTATTTTGATGATAACAAATATAATTTGTACTATTTTTTGTGTTTTTTTAAATATTTGTTAAAAGTCTTGATCACACATAAAATAGTCCTATTAGTAGACTTGGCCCTTCCTATTAGTAGATTTGGGCCCTTCCTATTAGTAGACTTCTCTTTCTATAGTCGACTAATAGGATTGTTAGTCGACTTATCAAAATTACTAGTCGACTAATATATATTGTAGTCGACTTATAATTTTCGCTGGTCGACTAATAGCAGTTTTCAGCGACATGCATACCTGTATCATATTCTTATAGTCGACTTACTCCTTTGATTAGTCGACTAACCCAGTCAAATATGCCTATACTAGTCGACTAACCCCCAACCCTAGTCGACTTATAGCAGTTTGTAATTGTTGTACAATTATTAAATTCTGGTGTTTTATCCAACGTTTTAATATTCAAATTTGTACTGATAACTATCCTAACTGACCATAGATTTCACCTATAAATAGGGATGTTGTCCTAGGCTAAATCACCAATTCACATCAATAGTTTTCTGCTCAAAAACTCTGTTCAAAAAAATCTGTTTTTCAGAAAACTGTTTCCACTTTCTATTCTTCACACAAATTCCAATCCTCTAGTGAAGAATTCTGAGAGTCCACTTATAAGAGTCCTTGTTCACGATCACATACAACCTCAAGGCTTATAGGACTGATTGTAATTACTCAAAGAGAAAGATTGTACAAGAGCGTCTTCGGGTTGAAGAGAAGTTGTACAAGGTGTTGTTGTCTTCTTGGTGTAAGAAGAGTTGTATACATTTGGCAAAGGGGATTTGTCAAGTGGTGTACAAGGTGTTGGTTTTAGGTGTACAAAATCAAGGATAGAAAAATCTCAAGCGGGTTGCTTGGGGACTGGATGCAGGTCAAGAGGACCGAACCAGGATAAAATCTCTTTTGTTTGCGTTTGCATTATTTTCTGAGATTTATTTCCTTTACTTCAAGTTACTTTATTTATCGCTAATATCATTGTTTAAGTGTTGACGTAATTTTTAGATTCTACATTTGGTATCAGAGCCCCGTATACCCAGTCAACAATCTACAAGGATGGCAACGGAGCTTCCTTCATCACAATTCAGAGAAGGACATTCACAACAACAACCACCACTATTTGATGGATTCAACTACAACTATTGGAAGTGTAGAATGAAGATTTACTTGTAATCGCTTAACTACGAACTATGAAATATAGTAGAAGTAGCGTACAACAAACCGACTACCAATTACAGTGCCTGGAGTGAAGAACAAAAGAAGTTAGCAAATCTTGATGCCAAAGTAATGAACGCGCTTTTCTGTGCCTTGAACAAAGAAGAATTCAATCGCGTGTCAACGCCAGATCTGCAAATCAAATTCGGTAAACTCTACAGGTAACACATGAAGGCACAAATAAGGTTAAAGAATCTAAAATTTCTATTCTTGTCCACAAGTTTGAACTCTTCAAAATGAAGGAGAATGAAACCATCTCAGAAATAATTACAAGATTTACCGACATTATAAATTCCTTAGTAGCCCTTGGAAAGGAATACGCTCAAGTCAAAAAAGTGAGCAAGATTCTTCGTGCACTCACACCAGATTAGGAGAAGAAGACTACTGCAATTGAAGAAGCAAATGATCTCTCAACTATGTCATTAGAAAATCTTATTGATAATTTAATAGCATATGAAGTACAACTTGAAGACAGGAAGAGTGATGACCTTCAACTTCAATCAAAGAAGAAAGTACTTGCCTTCTATACATCCTCAGACATGTACAATTCCGATAATGATGAAGAGGAGATGACAATACTCTCAAGAAAATTCAGAAAGTTCTTGAAGTAAGGTAAGTTTAATCCTATATGTTTTAATTGTAATAAAACAGGTCATATGAAGAAGGATTGCCAATTGCTCAAAAACAAAGAAAAATTCAAGAGGAAAAAGTTCAAAAAGAAGAAAAAGATTATCAGGCATCATGGGAAAAAAGTGATTCCTCTTCCTCTGACGAAGAAGAAACCACTAAACATACCAACATATGTTTTATGGCTCAAGAAAAAGATGAGGTACAATATACTGAACTCTAAATGCATTTCATGAGTTATATAATGATCTTAAGAATGAAAGATGAAAAATAAAGTTTTATCAAAGGAAAATGAAAGAATTCACAAAGAAAATGAACTTCATATTTCTAAGTTGTCTTTCTTAAATTCTCAAAAAGATGAATTTGAAAAAGTTATATTTTCATTGAAAAAGGATAATGAGAATTTCTTAAAAGAAAATCTTTACTTAAAATAGAAACTATATCTTTAAATAAAGGAATTTCTATTTTAGATAAAGACATGACAAGTTTCAAAGATAAATATGAAGAACATTTGAATAAAGTGATAAAGTTTAATAAAGGAAAAGAAAATTTAAGTGATATATTGTCATATCAAAAGGTTTCATATAATCATTTTGGACTTAGATTTTCAAAAGATAAGCATATTGGTCTAGATTGTTCAAAAAATAATGTAGAAAGAACTACACATGTCTACAAAAACAATAATGATAATTCTTTTGTTAAGAAGGCCAAGAAATCAAAGTAAAAATATATTGGATTCCTAAAAATCTAAATACTTTGGATAAAATGCTTATATTACATCATACATACATCATATATGTAATTCATGCAATTACGTTTATACTAACAGATGAAAACCATATTCAAATTGGGTTTGAGTTCCTAAAAGTTAATATTTTGATCATGTTATGATTAGTGCCATTAACAATATTTTATCTTATATGTACCATACAAAGAAAAGAGAATACTTGATGATATAAGTTATTTCTAACACTTGAAAAATATATCATATATATTCTATGATGCAGGGGAGAACACTTGTTATCTATATCTGTTATAACCCATTTTATGCAGGGGAGATCACATATTTGTGAGAACCTCTTTTTGCAGGGAGAGTTTCTCTATAAGAGGAGCTTGTGCATACATACATTGTCATCATCAAAAAGAGGGAGAATGTTGGAACTTATTTTGATGATAACAAATGTAATTTGTACTATTTTTATGTATTTTTTTAGATATTTGTTAAAAGCCTTGATCACACAGAAAATAGTCCTATTAGTAGAGTTGACCCTTCCTATTAGTAGACTTGACTCTTTCTATAGTCAACTAATAGGACTGTTAGTTGACTTATCAAAATTAATAGTCGACTAATACATGTTGTAGTCGACTTATTATTTTGCTGGTCGACTAATAGCAGTTTCCAGAGACTTGCATATCTGTATCATATTCTTGTAGTCGACTTACTCCTTTGATTAGTTGACTAACCCAGTCAAATATGCCTATACTAGTCAACTAACCCTAACCCCTAGTCGACTTATAACAGTTTGTAACTGTTGTACAGTTATTGAATTCTGGTATTTTATCCAATATTTTAATATTCAAATTGTCCTGATAACTACCCTAACTGACCATAGATTTTACCTATAAATAGGGATATTGTCATAGACTAAATCACCAATTCACATCAATAATTTCTGCCCAAAAACTCTGTTCAAAAATCTGTTTTCAGAAAACTGTTTTCACTTTCTATTCTTCACACAAATTCCAATCATCTAGTGAAGAATTCTGAGAGTCACCTATAAGATATTCACGATCACATATAGTCTCAAGGCTTATAGGATTGATTGTAATTATTCAAAGGGAAAGATTGTACAAGAGCGTTTTCGGGTTGAAGAGAAGTTGTACAAGGTATTGTTGTCTTCTTGGTGTAAGAAGAGTTGTATACATTTGGCAAAGGGGATTTGTCAAGTGGTGTACAAGGTGTTGATTTTTAGGGTACAAAATAAAGGATAAGGAAAATCTCAAGCGGGTTGCTTGGAGACTGGATGTAGGTCAAGAGGACCGAACTAGGATAAAATCTCTTGTGTTTGAGTTTGTATTATTTTCTGAGATTTATATCCTTTACTGCAAGTTACTTTATTTAACGCTAATATCTTTGTTTGAGTGTTAACATAATTTTTAGATCCTACAGAAATCACAACAATTAGTATCAGAGCATACACATTATTTCCCAATAATTGGTATCGGAGTAAGATAAATTGAAGATGTCTGCGATCAAATTCGATATCCAGAAGTTTGATGGCGTCATCAATTTCAGCAGGTGGCAGATTAGGATGAACGCCATCCTTACCCAGAGCAGGTAGAAGAAAGCATTACTTGGGAGGGAGAAAAAGCTTCAAGACATGAAGGAAAAAACTTTGCAGGAGTTGGATGAGAAAGCCTTAACAGCTATTCAGTTTTGCTTGGCGGACGAAATGTTAAATGAGTTTTCTACGAAGAAAATAGCGTCCTCGCTGTAGGAGCGACTTCAGAATTACTATCTGAAGAAGTCGTTGGAGAATCGGTTGATTCTGAAGTAGCGTCTCTTTCTTCTTCGCATGCATGATGAAGGTTGATTAGACTCTAATTTTGCATAATTTTATCACATCCGCATATTTATTTGGTATAAAATTCTGCTAATAAAGCTTTGCTTCTTGATCCTAGGTCTATGGTGTGCAAATGAAGAAGAAGACCCTAAATCACCATTTAATGGGTGATTAAAGGCCTACCAAGTAACTATTAACCTCAGGGAGGAGATTTTGTCAGCACAGGATATCAAATCAACAAATCAGAAGATCTAGCTGACAGGGGACAAAAGGGACTTCACGCAGGCCAAGCGCGCACTGCCCTGGCAGGGCCGCGAAAACGCGGCTCAGGCTGCTTTTCCGCGGCCGTACGGGTGCAGCCGCCGTGCCTTGCTTTGGGCCAGGGGTTGTCCCCCTTCCCCTCGTGCTTATAAATACCCCCTGGGGTTCTTCAGTTGGGATATCTAGAGTTTAGGAGTTGTTATTATCTTGTTCTAGGAGTTATAGTTGTTGTTGTTTCTTTCTAGTTAGTTTAGTTTAGCCATTAGAGTGAAAGAGAGAGAGAGAGAAAGTGTGTGTGTAAAAGTTATATTTGAAGGTGGCACTCTAATACAAGTAATATTTCTCTTTCTTCTTTCTATTTAGTTGTATTTTCCATTTGCTTTTACTTTCTTTTTTTAGTATAATATTCCTCTTTATCTCTCCTCTTTTGTTGTTTCTTTTCTTAAGAATGTCTAACTAACTCTTCATTGTATGACTAACTAACTACTAACCCACTAATCTCTAACAACTTGATTGATACCCAAATGAGTCAATAACGTCAAACAAGCATTGTGCAAACGAGAGCCATGACATCTTAAGACGAGGATTCTAACTCTAACTTATATAAGTATTAGCTCTCTTATATTTTATACTTAACGGGGTTTTGATGATCTATAAACTTTGCTTGTCTTTGTAAGTAGAGATTTTCCTTTAACTTTGCCGATACCATTAGTGCACTTGTATCTTCCCTTATTCTCGCCTTCTATTAGATCTTGATAAGGGAATGTCCAAGTTTTTGCCGTGTAAAACTAAATTAAAGGAAGAACTTTCACTCAATTTTCACGTAAATAGTTCCTATGCATAAGGGTTATGCTTGCGTATGATCCATCGTGAGGCTACATCTTCAAGAAGTTAGAGATTAGTGGGAGCACTTAGTAGAAAATTAGCCATGTGTTTTACCATCTAGAAAAATCCACTTTACAACCAACAAACCAATTCAAACAATTCTTGAAACAATACTTGTTTTCATTTTCAAATTCTTTATTTGAAACAAAGAACCTTCTCTTTCTTGAACAAAGAAGCCACATCAAGCTTTCAACGCTCTCCTTCCTTGTGGATACATAGACCTGTATAGCACTTTGCTACTACGGAAGAATCGAAAAAGCAGTAACATCGACGCACACTCCTTTGTGCATGCTTTTTGCCGATCAAATTTTGACGCTGTTGCCGGGGAGGGAACGACTTTATTGTTTAATACTAAAGATTTTTCTTTGCTCTTGTGTGTAGGAGAAGTACCAAGGAGCTCACTATCATGAGAAGTGAAAGTGGTTGCCAAAGACGTTGCACGAGGATTCATTTGCTCTCGAAAAATTCATGTAAAAGCGAGTTTTCCGATTGAAGTACTAACAAACTCTTCTGCAGGGTTGCCGAAAACTGCTCAAATTGCTTTCTCAAATTCTTTTAGTTTCCTTGAATGCTTCACCTTATACATGTGTAATAACTCAATAGAAATTTACTTGTTGCTTAATTGAAATTTGGATTAGACTCTTGCATTTAGGGCACGTGTCTATTTCAATTCATTTCAATTTCTGCTGAAGAGTGCTGGAGAAAAGGTACGTGTGCATTCATATAGAATAGGACCTACATTTTGGAGTGATTTATCGCTTTGAGTGTTATCTTATTTTGAATAAACTGTACACATGCACCATTGACATTAAGGGTAAAATCCTAAATAAACAAGGTAAGGTTGGGATTTCATCACCCTTCCTAAGCCCAAAAACCATCTCCAAGTGCACTCACACTATTCCAAGCCTTAACAAAAACTGATAGACGTTAACCCTAGGGACATCTCGGACTCACTAAGAGATAACCGAGGGTGAAAATTGAAATACACCTGTGGGGGTGAATAGGTGTAAGGCTAATCTAATGACAAATAATGCGAAATTAAAAACTAATTATAACACACTTAGTGTAATCAAAGAGTGTAGCCGAATTCCCGGTTAAGGGCTCTGGACTAACTCCTATTGATTCCTCTGAAAAAGAGTTGAGGTGCTATATGAAGCTCTCTTGGTTTAACACAAGTATGACACACAAACAAACCCAAGCATATATATGATATGAACAATATGATGCAATGCATAAAATAAGAGAGAGTTTAAAGATAGTGGATCAAATGCAAACACCAAGATATGTTTCGAGGTTCGAGCCACTGCTCTACGTCCCCGCCTTCACACAGAAGGATTTCCACTATATCGTCCA